>JABXWE010004173.1:0-32790 GCA_014611495.1 Limonius californicus
CGTGCGATTTGAATCTCAAACTGCTATCAAGGATTATTCCAAGATTGCGGGCTTCCTTTGTAACTGGGATGGTATCCCCATCAACATCTAAATTCACTCTGTCTTCTAAAAGCATCAAATCTTTACGTTTTCCAAAGAGTAACAGAACTGATTTTTTTGGGTTAAGTTTGAGACAGTGCTTCTTGGATATATCCGAAATATTAACCAAATCTTGATTTATATTCATCAATGCACGCTGATGATCACCAACAGAAAAGGAATAATACAGTTGAGTATCATCAGCATACATATGCATATTACAAGTATAAATGTGCTTGTGAAAGGTGGAGGTATATATAATATATAACCAATGCGCGATTTAGACTGTTCTTTAATTTAATTGTATTTATTGAGAATATAGTAAAGCAATCCATTTTACCTTCGTATGAAGGTATTTGACAGTGACTTTCTCCATGAATTTGTGAAACTATTTGTGCGATCAATTTAAAGTTACTTTTTTGTCTTTATTTATCTATATAGAACGTATTTCAATTTCATTTTCATTTCAATTTTTAAATATATATATATTCAATCAGCACTCGATGTTTTATTCTTTTTTACTTCATGGTTTTGTCTTGCGTTCAGTGTCTTGAGAAGTCATTTCCTATTTTCTTTTTCACTAGCGATGGAACATAAAAAATCCAGTCCTAGCTCATAGAGCCACTTGAGTGTGTTTCTCTCCATAGATTTTAAAAATTTTTTCTTATTTAAATGATGTGGCTAGTTCTTTTCAGTATTTATATTGTATACGGAAAATCCGTTCTAAATTTAGAGGTGACGTTAGTTCTAAACCATGTTAAGTGCTTTATATATTACCATAATTGAAATTTGCTTTGCTGACATAAATTTGCTTGATAATTGTAACCTGTAGTTGCCATTAAGTGTCGCGACATAAATGGAGGTTTGTTTTGGAAAATGTGACAACTTTTAATATTTGCGCACAAAAAGCGAAATTAAGATGTGACGTAGGTTTCGCCCAAAAGTTATCACAAGCAACCACTGCCAACAATTAAGCCACTTTAGCATTCAACGGCAAAGGAAACCTTGCTTTTTTGTGATATGCAAATTTGTAAGCTGGGATACATTTGTACCCCGTGATGACTAACCTTACATTCCAAATACGATTATTCGCAGCTTTCAGTAAATTCAGACTAGTTGAATTATTCATTTTTGTGTTCAGTTATACTTGATGGGATGTAGTTCACGTGGTACAAACAAGTTTTTTTTGTTTTAGACATATCTCTAACAGCTACATTTATTTCCCTCTTGAGGCAGGTAAAGTCTTTTTATGGTGTGTTAAAATTTAAGTTTACAAAGCATTCTTTGCAACAAGTAAACGAGAACAATCCCAGCGGGCGCCCGAGGATAAATAGAAAATGAAGACCTGAATGAGACTAGTAAATACACAGTGTGATTTAAAAAAACCGAGTTCGCGGTTAAAAAATAATTAAATTAATCAGTTCTCACAACCAGACCGAACAAAAGCCTTTCGCTGTTTAGTTATTACACTTAATATGGACCGGCATACAAGTGATTCTATATAGCAATTTGTTCTGAGAGCAATATAGTCTAATTAAAGTCAAAATTGAGTTTTGTGTAAGGTAAGTTGAATCTACAAAGTTGCTTCTAATATTCGCAATTAACTATAAAACAGTTAATTTATGAACAAAGTGATGTAAATTAATAATGTATTTCTTTTTAATAAACTTGAATATTATTTTTTTTCCACAATCGGCTCGAAAAACAAATTCTCCGCATGAGTTAACTCTGTTTAATGCATTTTCCTGCTAGTTTTAATAGCATGTTTATGCGATCATGGAACTAAATATAATATAAATTCAAAAACATAATTTGTCAAGTAAAGTAACTTACGGATGATACCGGCATTCTATTCTCAAGCAACCTTTTTAATATAAAATCAATTCATTATTTTTGAACAAAAACTGTTTCTTGTCATTAAAACAAAAGTATTATCACCGTTAAAAGTATTGTTTTTTGTAGCAAACGTCAAGAGGGAAAATGAACAATAGATAAAGACTCTGCTTTGTGAAAGTCCATTGGAAAGAGGCGGTAAGGTAAGTCAGAAAACACAATCCACTCACGAGCAGTTACTATAAGAGATGTTGTTCAACTTTTTCATACAGTTAGAGCAAATGTAATACAAGATACCAAATTCTCAAAGAATGTCAAATAATAACAGGCTTTTACTAAAGATTTTTCAGTATTTACCAAATCGTATTGTTCAGTTTACAAAAGCAACTTCTTGACGAATTATTTAATTTTTGAAAGTGCATAAGCTCGAATCTCATTCAGCATGCAATCCAAGCCATGGGTACAAAGAATCCCGGATATAACGAACTTTATTAATATTAGATTTCTGCTTATAGCGATCGCTCATCCCGGAAACGACGAGCAAACATTTTAATATTTCGAGCTTTTCTAGCTTATATTACCGAAAAAATATCAGCCATCAAGCAAACCTTACTTAAAAACATAGTAAGGATAATAATTCAAATAAAGGACAAGTATTGGAAGTTTTCCGGGTTAAATGTAGTTATTTACATACGTATGTGCTTACTCCTGCACTTTAAATAATTTTTAAATTTATGACTTATTTCGGTTTTTGATTTTAATCAAATTATTGCAGCTACAAATACTTCATAAAAATAACAGAAAACGGTAGAAGCGATGAAAAAAAAGTAGAGTGGTGCAAGGCAGAACAGTAATATAGCAACTAAACAGTCTATTGTGGAGTCAGAAAATAACAAAGAAAACTAAAATCATGGTGTATAAACCAATAGTGGAAAGCATCAGGACTTACGGTTCCGAATTGTGGGAAATTAGCTAGAGAAATATATCTAGACTAACGGCTATGGAAACGGATTACTGGAGGAGAAGCTGCGGAGTTACAAGACAAGACAGAGTGCGAAACACAGTTATAAGAGAAACAATAGGAATAGACACAGACATTATGGATACTTAGAAGCAAAACGACTGAGATGGTATGGCCATGTGCGAAGAATGCCAGCAGGAAGATGACCAAGTAAATTATGGATATGGTGTCCACCAACTAGAAGAAAGTGAGACCGACCTAGAAAGATGTGGAAAGATGAAGTTGGGGAAGCCATGGATACCAGAGACCTACAAGAAGAATATTGGAGAAGTAGGAAATTATGGCGTCTAGAATGCGAGAAGCGGCGACAGCTCGCCTTATATATATATATATATATATATATTGCAGTTACATAATGGTTAATTATAGAGGTCTTAATATGTGTCATCAACAATTCAAGATTTAAAAAACACAAAACAACCAGTAACACTGTTAAACACACATTTTGTGAGGTGTTTCTGATGCACCACTTTGTGTAAAGTATCAGCAGTAACGAATATACCGCGTTAAGACCAATTCATTCCTGTCTATTACATGCAAGAAGTACGCACCAAATCAGATATTGTGCATTAGTAGGCATTTACCGGCGTATGAAGTTACTGCATTTCCTATTTCGTGCCCCGAAACGTCGTTACTAACGTGTTTGTGTTCTACATACTTGATTTATGTTTATTACTGTATTGTGATTGACTGTGAATTAACGAGTAAATACAATGCCTAGGCAGTGTGTAAATAATATCAACGGTTTTTGATATGTGTGTGGGAACTAACTTTTAAATCGCAAAAACACACTTTCGCCCCACTTGTACGAAGAGCGTACGAACTTTATTTCGGAGTTAAAGTAAGAGGTCAAGACAAGTCATGAGCTCCTCACATATGTTGTAAGACCTGTGTAACATTGTTAACAGGTTGGTTGAAAGGTACAAAACGTAAAATGCGCTTTGCAGTACCAATGGTGTGGAAAGAACAGAAACACCATGCCACAGATTGTTACTTTTGCCTCACTAACATACGGGGCATCGGACCGAAGTCCAAACATACTGTGCAGTATCCCAATTTACCATCAGCTTTACGGCCCGTCGAACATAGTGAAGATCTTCCTGTCCCAAGTCCACCAGAATCTTGAAGTTTGGGCGAAGAAAAACCTGAAAGCGCCAGTGTTCCAACTGATGATATGCAATTCGTACAGAAAATCGACAATAATCTACTATTTCAAGCACGATAATGTTCAACAGAATCACACCTGATTTCACAGGCTGAACTGAATGATTTAGTTCGAGATTTAAAACTAGCAAAATCACAGTCAAAACTTCTAGCATAGAGATTAAAAGGATGGAATCTCCTCGAAGGTAACGTACATATAACTCACTTCCGAAAACGTCAAAAAGGACTTACACATTGTTTCGCTCAAGAAGGGACTTGGTATATTGCACGGATATTGACAACTTACTCGTATTTCACGCATTAGGACAGAAACATGGACCAAGCAATTGGCGCCTAGTTATAGATTCTTCAAAACTTAGCCTTAAAGCAGTTTTGCTTCACAACGCCAATAAATACCCATCTGTACCTATAGTTCATGCCGTTCATATGAAGGAATCATACGAGAATATGCGATATCTCCTAGAACACATATGGTATAATGACTATGAGTGGTCAATCTGCGGAGCCCTAAAAGTGATAGCGCTTCTTCTTGGACTTCAGCTAGGGTATACAAAATACTGTTGTTTCCTGTGTGAATGAGACAGCCGTACACGAGATCGTCACTATACACAGAAGGTATGGCCACTACGTCAAGCACTAACTCCGGGTCAAAAACATATTACCAACGAACCACTGGTTGATCCTAAAAACGTATTTCTACCACCACTGCATATTAAATTGGGCTTAATGAAAAATTGCGTTAAAGCACTACATCGGAACGGAAGAGGGTTCTTATATCTGAAACAGACATTTCCGAGAGTTAGTGAGGCAAAAACTAAAGAGGGCATATTTGTGGGACCACAAATAGGAGAAGTAATGAGAGATGATGAATTTCACAACTTGCTGAATGAAGTTGAACTAAGAGCATGGAGAGCTTTTACAACAGTTGTGACCAATTTTCTTGGAAATGTCAAAACTGAAAATTACAGAGATCTTGTGACTGAATTACTTAGTGCCTATAGAGAAATGGGATATAACATGTCTTTAAAAATTCATTTTCTGGATGCTCAACCTCTCGATTTCTTTCCGGAAAATTTGGGTGCCGTAAGCGACGAACATGGAAAAGGGTTCCACCAAGACATTGCAGCCATGGAAAAGCGATACCAAAGCAAATGGAGTCCTAGTTTGCTTGCTGATTACTGCTGGACATTCATTCGTGATGCCCCAGAGACCAAATATCGCCGTAAAACATCCGCAGCAACAATTTGAAGTAAGATCATACCGATATTGATATAATTCCGTATAACGCAGAACACTTCGTAGCAAATAAAGTGTGGGTGACAGAGAAAATCCAAAGTTATTATCTGCTTTCTGGTGAAATTGTACACAATATACACCATGTTTTATCCATGTCACAAAAAAGTTGATTTTTGTTTACCATGACTTATTAACAAAATGAGCTAAAGAGGCTAAATTAATGAGTAAATATTTCCATTTTTTATAGTAACTAATGGTTGCTTTGAGATTTTAAGTTTTCATACAGTAAACTACTTTTCGGATATTACGTATAACGGATATAAGGAGTACATATTTGCAATTCTTAAGATTTCGTTATAACCACGTTGAATTATATTTCCTAATGTATGAATTTACATTCCTGTAGGCGTTCCGAGTCTATATAACTGATAAACAACATTTGGGCCAACATATCGATTAAGAGAACAAATTACCCCATCTTTCTGTAATGTTAATAATGGATACGACTCTATTCACGTTTGTTTAATCAACGTCGAGTTAATAGACGTCTGAACCACTTGATTAACGTTAATAGAAAGTTATGTATATCAGCCATTACCTTGATTGTGTACAAATAAACTTGCAAAGGTTAAGAGTGGAAAGGAAATAGCGTTCCTGAATTTTTAATGCGCCAATTTCTCGAAACATAAGGCAAAGAATGGACAAGGAAGTATTTAAATGAGAATCGAGACCATTCGAGTTTAAATAATTATATGGCGAGCAGCAAAGTGCAACACATTTTATGAACTGTAGTTTTAGATTAAAGCGAGCTTCAGTCAGAGGAGCAAAGTCTCGAAAAACACAGCGAAAAGGGGAAAGTTTATGGAAGGGTATTAATAAGTTGGCAGCATTAGTCAAAACGGGAGCTGGGAAGAATTGGTAACATCGAAAGGACGTAAAAACAGGTGTAATGAATGTTTAAAAGAAGAAAAGTTTCAATAGAAAATTGAGATTGAAACAGCAAAAAAAATTGAAATTACCGGGATCTGTATACGAATTCTCTTTCCATTGAATCCCATGCTGTTCCTAATATATCTCTATTAGCCCTACTTCAGATCGATGCTGAAAATGATAGAGATTTTTCTTCTCTTTATCATTGCCATTCTATTTCAATTGCGTCAAACATTTTATTCATTTCCCGTTAAATAAAATTCTTGTTTACGTTCGAGAAACTTGTGAAAATTTTGCGCAACTCGGGCGGATATTTTTGTGGCTATATTATATGTTGAAACGGATTTGCGTGCACTTAGAGTGATAAAATATGTATATGTATATGGGTTATGAGATGCAACAGAATTATCTTAAAATCACAATACGAGGTTTCTCTCTAATACTTCAAAGCTGCTTAAATGAGTTAGCGGGTATTCAATTAGTTTATGGAGAATTAGGGACCTCGGAGGAGTAGTACGAATACGCACTGCCACTCGAGGTCAAAGTGAAATGTGGCCGATCGGCCGCGTGTTCGAAGCCCGGCTGACGCGACCGTATTTCACTTAGTTCCGGGGGGAAAACGTTAGTATGAATGAATGGAAAAAAAGTTTGCGTAGAGTTGTAATTAGATGCAAATTTGCTAATTTATTTAGACTATTGTATTTGTTATAAGACATTTGAATTACTGCGAAGGTGTCACACAACTTAGTTTCAGTGGTTTTATAGAAGCTATACCAAGTTCCTCTTATGGTAAACAGAAAAGGATAAAAGTGGTTACATATTAACGTAATTTCTAGTGCGGAAATATATATAAATATATACTCTTTAGGATAACAATATCGTGACTGTCGGTCGCATATCCAAACGCTGGTGCCGGTCAAACGGTCACCAAAGTTAAGCAACGCAGGCTCGCGTCACTACTAGAATGGATATAGTGGTACAACAGCGACCGGACGTGCTTCGGAGGGCACATCAAAGCCGTCGGTACCGGGTGGTAGTCGTTAGGTCACGTCAGAGGCTCTAACGCGACCTTAAAAGTCTAAAACCAGGCTTTACCAGGATCATACGAATTACAGTTACAATCGTGATTTTAACCCAGAAATGCATAGCTCATCTTTTTATCTGTTGAAGAAATACCTTGTATATGCATTTAAACAAACATGCACATCGCTTGTTTCTTATAAAAATAAAAATCCGTTTTGTTTAAATATTCTACTAAACGCTACGGTATATTTTAAAATAATGTTAATTACAATAATTTAAATTTTGGAAAATTTTCTTTGCCCAAAAAGTATACAAAATGTAAGTAAATCTAACCGATAATTATATTATTTTGCTCAGTTCTAATACACAAAGAACCATATAGATGTAAAATATGTCATGATATATAATTTTTGGGATATGCATGTTTTTATAAATATTTCTAAAATGTGCATTAATATTCATATGGCAATTTGTCGATCAGCTGTCTAAGATGCATATACAGCGTGATCATTTTATCTTGTAACAAGTAGGTAGGTTACATATCTTACATGTATATGAAATGCGTAGTTGCCTTTTTAGCTATAAAAATATTTTATTATTTACATTAAGGGTCCTTTGGACAGGCAAATGTAAACTACGGTTTTGTCGAACAAAATCATATTTTATCGTATGATAACCAAATTTAAAGTTGGAACATCTAGACACTGACGAAAATAGATCAGGACTACCCCCCAAAGGCAAATAACTTATTTGACTATGTCTAGGGTATTTTTGATATCCGTTTGAACTATAACCTAACTTAACTCGACCTATTTTAACCCATATTTTATTCCAGTTGTAACCATATATATTGTTGTGTTATATGAACCTTGATTTAGATAATCTAATAGAAAATTAACTTAATTAGATAGCTTAAAGCTATTTTATGCTTTAAACCTGGAAAATAAATTGTTACAACCAAGTAAAACTCATGTTCAATTAGTGTTTGTCATCTCCGTTGATTTTGTTAGGGTTGATCTGGTGTCTAGCCTTTGAATTCTTTATTCCGTTTTGCTTGTTTGTAGTTGTAATAATTGTATGAAGGTATTAATCAAATTTGACTGTGAATTTTTCACCTGGAAAACGATGAGATATGAGATTTGTGTATTATGTTCGACAACTGTCAACTAACATGTAAATTTGGAGGAAAATGGACCTTTCAGTTGTGGGGTTTGTGTAAGTAATATTTGGATATAGGTGCGAAGAATATTTTAATATGATTTTAATAATCATTAATTGTAATATTATTAATTTAAGATAATTTATGTATAAAATGAATATAAATTTTGTTAAAAAAATAATTGATAGGATGTGTGAGGTGTCAAAACATTCCTTTTTAAATAAGGAATATGGTTATAATTTCAGTTTTGATGTAAATGATATTTTTAAAAAGTTATTTAAATATTTAAGATTTGGTTAATTTGTGTTAATTTCATTCTGCTTTCCCATTGGAAGAGGAAGTCACATGTTTTTTGTGTAATGTACTTATTTTTGTTTGTATTATGATGTTGCCATGGTTACTTGTTAAACAAAAATAAAACAAAAAAGCGGGGACTTGCTATGAAAACATCCACGTAAACAAACGCTCGTCTAGCGAGCATATTAAAATTGTAATTTTGTATGTTTGTTATATCCTGTTTGAATAAAACTATGTTACTAAGTGTAGCGATTGAATTCGGCGTTATTTGTTTCTTATTTCTGTTAAAAATTAATAAAATTCGCTAAATTAGCCGAAAATCAAGAATTTGGGGCGGAATATCCAGTAGACTTCAGTTGTCTTTTTCGATATGTTTTTAATTTAAAATAAATTAAAACAAATAATTAACATCGACTCAACAACAATTTGAAAAGTCAAGCAAGTTTGGGGTTAATAATTTAAGAAGAAAATATAAAAGTGCAACGTGTTTATGAGTTTATTGGTATATTTGAACATCTGAAGTAAAAAGCAGTAAATAATATTTGGGTTAATTACCTTGTGAAACGATTTTACGAATACGAAGATACTCAGTCCAAAGTTTTTCTGCGATGAACTTAGATACAAGCAACAAGTGATGGCTTTTTGTTTTAAAGTTCAAGATCAGGCAGGAGTGCCATCCTAATTTCGTCTAGTGAATTTTACCAACACCAGAAGAAAATAAGTAAGTGCTTCTATGTGAAAAGGTGGGTCCCTGTGAAAGTGCTTCGTTAAATTAGATCTTACTATTTATTTCATGTAACTTTGTCATTTAATTGTTAAAGTTGTTTAACGTGCTATAAGAAAAAACTTAGATAATTGGATAACATGTAATTCATTTCTTTGTTGCATCCATATTTTATACGTTCATGTTTACTAACTTGTATCCTTCGCCTTGTTCTGTTAATCAGCGCAAGAATTTAAAGGTTATACAGCAGTTACCAAAATTTACATTATAAACCCTGAGATAAGAGTTCTTTTAAAGTTTATGTTTAAGGTGTGCCCTTTGTGTTGTTTCAACAACTTATGTAATAATATTGTAATTTTGTTTTCATATGAAAAGGAGACCATCCATGTTACGGGTGCAAGTAAAGCAACATTCCCCCTATTTTCAAACGTAATATTTTTGTCGCTTCAATGTAGGGCTCATATGTAGGTCCCTCAATAAAACATCATAATAATATACATATACGCATACACATAATAAATCTATTGTTAAAAAGGTCTGTCGACAATGAAGATTGAGCCTGATATCAAAAATGCCTTAGGCTTAGGCAAATAATTTATTTGGCTTATGGGGGCAGTCATGAACTATTCTCGGCGGTGTCTGGGTGGCTCAACTTTAAATGTGGTTGTCTATCCGGGTATCTTTGTGCATATCGTGGTACTGCTAAGTCCGGCGCCCCTCTGGATTCTCCCAAAATCAACATCTTATTCGTTTTCTCGCTATTAGGATACATTGAAAGTGATTATCACCACAAGAATCTGTAAAAATCAACAACTTTGTACAGAAGTTTGTAAAGTTTTGAAATTTGCCTGTCCAAAAGACGCTTTATGTAAAATAATATATTTTATAGCTAAAAAGAAACGTTAACTATGCATTTGATGCACATATGAGAGGTGTAGTCTACTTACTTGTCACAAGATAAAGTTATCACCCTGTAGAAATTTAATTTTACATAAAGAGGCTAGAGCGCGGTGAAACTTAATATCTCTGGAGCTGAATGTCAAAATAGTACGATGGAAGCAATATCCATAGCTATCGATGTCACCTTAGACGCGCCTTTAATTCAAGTACAATCTAGATATTATGTACTATGTTTAAAATAAATAAACTCCCTAGTTATCTCTTAAATTTGCTTACTATCTGGTAGCTATTTTTAAAATGATATATAGGTTTAAAATTCTTTTAAAATTGAAATTCTGAAATTGATGCGTATATATTATAAATACCTCTACAATTTTCGTTCATATTACTTTTCATATCTACATATAGATATCGATGAAACATAAAAATTGAAAGCTGTACAAATAAAGGCTGAAGGAGTTAAACGTTTCTGGTGTTAAACCCACCAAACGTAAAGAGTTGAACTAACGGTCATCTTAGGTGTTTCTACTATTTTTGAATTGAATGCTAGATGTCAGTAACAATAGCTGTCGATTGCCCGTAGATGCATATCTGATCAATCAAAATCTCCATTTATATATTCCGTATAAAAGAAATATGTAAATGATAATTACTTAGTTCTGATTCCTATCTCGAATATGATCGCTATACAATTATTAAAACCTATAAACTATGATATCGATATAAAATACGTGTTAGATGGAAAATGTTTCATAAAGAACTTTAAAATGCGCATTTATATATATATATATATATATATATATATATTGAATATTAGTTATGTTGATATTAGGGTGTGAGTTATTAAGGGTGGGTAAGCACGTGAAAGCGTGCTCCAGTCACCATTATGTTTATGTGATTATTTATAATAATAATAATATAATATTTATAATTAATAATAATTTATAATGTGTACATTGGTAATATTTAAAAATGGGATTTGACAGCATTCTCATCTGTCAAAAACTTTGTAATCTCATTGGTTGTCAAGTAAAAGTAAGCTTCTAAATTCGATTAAATAATTGAATCATTCACCTTTGAATCGCCGTCGAGGAAGATGTGTTTTCCGTATCAATTAACCTCTTCTCCACCGGTCAACGATTACTAAATTTGAAATTAGAGATTACTTTCTGTTTTTGGTTTTTTTCTGAATGTCATGAAAATTGTAATATTAAAAAGAGAATAGAGCATCATCAAATGAAATGTGAGTTTTAATCATCGCTAATGGAAATGGATAAGTACTGCATGTCGGGAAGAGCCAGCAGTCCTCGGTAAGCAGAACCAACCTGGTGGAGATGAGTGCGGTCTGTGTACTAGAGGAGTAGCAGTCCAGGGGCATTTTAGCGTGCCTAATTTCTGTGTAAAGTTTAGTGCAGATAAAACATGAACTAATTTCGGTGACATTAAAGCATAGTGAGGGTAGTAAAAATTTGCACGTATTAATTTTATTTTTTGAACGTTTCACCTTTTTAAACGAGTCGATGCCACGAGTGGAGACATTTCTCTAATTTCCTGAGATGGCGGTTTTGTGTTCGGGCTAATCGTATTATTTCAATATGCTTGTTACCTAAGTCTGATTATCACTACAATCTTCATTGGAACTGATATGCATTATAGATATAAAATATAATTTAAAGTAATAATTTTTACAATAGTACAACTATTTTAAATAAAACATAGCAATATTGCCTGTTAAATGTACTTACTATTTGGACTAACTATCATAGATATCACAAAATTCCATATAGATCTAAAAACGCAGTGTCAGAAATGTGCATTTATTAAAAATAGTTCTAAAATGCACGTCTACAATACATGCGCATTTAGAATATATAATCTAAATTTAAATCTATATTTATATATTTTTCAATTTAAATACCATGTGGAAATCAATATACGTTGAGTAAGTAAAAAATATGCAAGTACATAGAAGTCTCATCACCAAAATATGCTTGTTACGTCGAGGTGATTATTATTTTTTTTTTGCTTCTGAAAGGTCAATGTGGTAACGTGTAAATGGAGGTAAATACATATTAAAAGGAAACTTCATAAGAATGTCTTATGTAACTCTGAAATTCAATATTAATTAAAAGCCGTTCTTATCGCTTTTCATTCCCTTTCCTGTGGCAATTAAGATAGAAAGTAACACGAAATTTTGGCTTCCTCTACATTCGGCGGGTCCCCTAAACGGTATAGTTGGTTGTAATCGTTATTGTTTATTACTGTACGGTTTCATGTCGAGATTAAGGATATAATCCGGAATTTTACAGAGGTTTCTTTAACGGACAAACAGCCGCATTCCCATTTAATATTGGTAAACGTAATCTATTCGCCGGTGGCGTTTCGAAGTTGCGCGTTATCAATTATGCTTTGTGGAAGCGAGGAAAATATGTTTATCAAGTTTTAATTAATACTAGGACGTCGATAGCCGAACAAAACTGGAACTGTCGTGACAATTTGGAGGAGATTGAAGTGTACCATTCCAGTGAAGAGCGCTATTGACCCGGGCATTCACGCACGCTTCGATAAAAAATCAAGAAAAATCCGAGGAAAGGAAAAAACAAGCGCAAGCATAATTGTTCTGACCACTTTTCTGGGAAAGGGCGTCGAAGAGGTACCTTTATTGGTGTGCGGACGAGGAAGCTTCGCAAACAGGGAACCGCCTTACATAAACACCAACTGAGTTTTTGTTTAGACGGAGCTTACTCTGTCTTAGTTTTTCTTTGGAATTAGGATAGCTCACGGAAAGCACTGTTGGCTCGACTCTGGAAGTTATCAGGAAGGGACGATTGAATAAGAGGAGTAGGCGGGACACCATTCGCAAACGTTTTCAACAACGTACTCTGTGTCTGTTTAGAATAACGAGCGTTCCAAAAAAACTTTGGCAGTTTCGGCGTGTAAAATCGTAAATTTCAGGTGCTTTCGGCGCAATAATAAAAACACGGTGTAACTTTTATGAAACATCGCGTAAAAGAGTGGAAAGGAACGAGATTTGGGCGGATACTTATAAAAAATACTCGCGACTGGTAAGGATTACGTTTAGGTTTGAAACAATGTTAAGGAGAACCGCATTCTCATGTTTGTGCCTGGCGTACGTGAATTACTGGAAATGACGGTATTTATAGGAGGAAAGTATGTGGGGTTTTCCTGTGATCTATGGCAAGGGTGGCGCGACGTTTTCAGGCGCGCCAACTCTGCCGATCACGATCAGTAAGTTATAAACAGGCATTTCAGAGAGGTTGAATAGGGCGTACAGAGAGAGAGTGTCTTTGAATGAGGGCCCGCAGACTGGAAATGAAATCTCCGAAACGTGCAGAGAGACTCAATTGGTGATATCGCAATTAATATCGCAAACGCAGGCAAACGATCGGCAGGATATCATAAACACATTCGCACCGAGATGAAAACCAATCACTTCATGTGTGCTCGATGGGGCTTTGCTGTTGATTCACAGCCTGCGCCCAGTTTAATCACAATAACTGAAACGCTGTCGGGTGTTATGATTACACTTGCCGCGTGTTCTCGCTAAATAAATGTAAGACATAAAAGCTTTTTCGACAATGAAATACATTCCCCCAATTTGAGTTAGCGGCCGGATGTCGTACTGGCCTCACTCTCCTGAAAGTTACAAATGAATCGCGGGGGTTTATTTGGATTAATTAAATTTACATTTTATCTACACCCGGAAATCTACTGTACACACACTTTCAAATTCAAATTGGTGAAATTTCTGCTTAAATTCCGAAAAATACGCGTTAAACGCTTTTTTTTACATGTACTAATTAATGTTTGCTCTCACGAGTCACGGGTCCGCCTTAAACAGCAACTCTTGCTTGCAAAATTTCGAAAGATTTAGCGCGGATCCTTGCCCATTATCCGTCCCGATTAATAAATATACGGATTAATAGATAAGATATGTTTTTTCTGCCTCGTAATCTGTCCCGATGGCGGTCTATGTATTTATATGGCGGGCTTTTATGGAATCTAGGGGTTATTATTAATGTTCTGTTGCTTAGGGGAAAATACCCTCGGGAATCACAATGCGTCATATAAACGTTAAAACTTATACAAGTTTGATTCGTCAGTTTCGACTTTTATTCTTTGCCGAAAAGTGCCAACAAAGTTAGGAAGCGGCAAATGAAATTATTTAAAGTTGCTTGCGCTTTTTGTAGCCGAATTATCACACACAGGAACGTCACCGATGCCGAATAAACGCTCTTCATATAACGATATTTTAAAGATGTCAACGCGGAATGGGACCGGAACAAACCGCGAGTGCGTTGCCTTTAAATGATACACATGTATTGACACGACGGCGTAGCGGTAATTGATTTTAATCTGGCTCCTTCTCGCGTTCTCACCTTCGTGCATGATTATATTTCGTGGCAATGCGAGGGCGAAAATTCTTTCTATCGTTATGGCGCAATTTAATCTCGAATTTTGCCAAAACATTTCCTTTTTTCCAAATGAGCGGAACCGTTCTGATATTCGATAGTTAAAAAAGAGTTGGGCCATAAAATGTATTTCGAGACAAAATCGATTTCAGTTACAAGTTTCTGCTAAAGGTACCCAGTTTTACTGCGCCCGTGCTTCTTTTTAGAACGCAATAAAGTTAAACGAAATTGAAACATGTTTGGCGGTAGTATGCAAACTGGAAAGCGTAAGAACAAGATTTGAAATAGTCATACGCGTTTATTGTAGTGATTGAAGCGTTCAGTTGTGTAAAGTTTTATTGACAATTCCCTCGGGTCCAAATGTGTCGTTAGGCAACTTCTAGTGAGTTCGGCACACGTTACTGCCCCGAATAAGCTAGTGGCTGGCCATTCGGAGGTGTTATCGCCTCTCCTGCCCGGATCCTGCATTCAAATGTCCTCTCGGACCGGAGTCTTGCACTCATTTTAATCCTTATTAATTGCGCCTCCACGCCTGCCGGTGCTCGGCTCGATTGTTCTAAGTGCATTAGGTTTCTGTTTACAGGAGGCGTTTTTCTATCATTTATCAGGTTCAAACGAGACTAGGATAAGTTTTCTCCACCTGGTGTACGTGTCAGTTTGAAGGAACTTTTGAATCTCGACCGATCGAAAAGTTCTTTTTTGATTAAATACTTTTGTTCGCTCTTCGCCGTGGCGCTTTACTAAGCCCAGTTCTTTAACTTACGTTTGACGTCTATAATCTTTAGAAGGTTTTTGGAAGAACCCTCGACCTTCTGCAGCTTAGCCACTTTCCCATATCTTTGATCAAACAATAGGTCGGGAATTTTCTGGTTTCGCTGCCCGTCAAGGATCCTCGTGCGCATCCCATCCGCCAAAAAAGAATGGGACATTTTTAATAATCTCACAAATCACGAAATATCTTCTGGCATCAGAAATAAATATCGGAGGGAAGCGAGTAAACAAAAAATAGCTCCCATTCCAGTAGGGGTTTAAATCCCCAAAAGGAAATGCCCGAATTTTGGTATTATATATTGAAACGAAAATATAGAAGTCCTCCAATAAGCAAACGCGACGCAAATAAATCTAAATTTCCCTCAAGATTAAAATTTAAAGTCGAGGATTAATAATGCCGGTAATAATATTATTACGACGAATTGCGATCACGCGATGGATAGACACTGCTTCGAACGCGAAATTTATTTATAGAGTAATAAAACATGAACACGGGAAGCGTTATTACTCAGAACACGGAATCGTAATCCGAATACGTTTGTGGTGCAGTAGGCGGAAGTACACAACAGCAGGGGAGGTTGGTACTTACCGAGTGTGGATGATGTAGTGGGTGATGGGACTGTAATGCGTGTCCTGCGAGGGCGCCCACGAAAGGTTGACGGAGCGGGACGTGAAGCTCATGATAAGCGGTCGTCCAGGGGGGTCCGGCACATCTGGAACACAAAGCCGTGAGCGTTCAGCCAGCCGCAGATAGGCCCGCAACCGGGAGCGGCGGTTTCGCTAAATCCCGTTCGCTCTATGGGAAACAATTTGCATTTTTCCATTTAGTTAAACAATGTAATTATCCAGGAGGAGCACGCGCGACTGGTCCCTTAGTTCGGAGGACCTCACAAAGTGTCGATAATCGATTCGACATGCAGGGCACGCAGGCAACCATAGACCTGCAAGTGCAACCGGAAGGATGTCACACGCGCCCACCGGACCGCTCGCAAAGCGGGACTCCGTGCGGAACGACCGTCTGTGTGGCTAAATCTCGAATCTTATCACCTCTCATCTCCTTCCGGATTTATTTAAACAAATTCCCGTCAACCGGGTGGCGAGTAACATACATTTTCCACCCTTTACCATCCGGATATCGGTAGAATGTCTATATGCTCCGCAGCAGGTAATCCGATTTCAGGATTAAAAGTAAACACAAAAGAGGGTTATAGGATAAAGTGTACGACTCCGGAATTTGGAACGGGTTTTTAATGATACATGCAGGTATTCGACGAACGGACGCGGCGGTTAAACCCAACATTCGGACCAACTTACTATCTCATTTAGAACAAAGGAAACAAAGCTTGCCAAAATGTTACGTCGCCCGTGTTCCGGTTTACGACTAGGAATTTTTCTAGTCGGGCCGTTCCGCGCTGTAACTAGGTAACAAGAATTTTTAATCACCTTGTACGATAAGACGGACCAGAGCGTCGGGTTTGGGTCTGCTATTAACCAAGCATATGTAATCGCCGCTGTCCTCGGCCATCGCAGGGTGGAAGCTGAGGCCGAAGGTGTCCTGCAGCAAAGAAATCCGGTGCTGGTTCATCCAAACCGTGGTGCTGTCGCTCATATATTCGACCAGCTTTAAGTGGTGGGTCAACGAAAGCCACTCCAGCTCTTGCACCAGAGAATGCTCGCTCACGCCCGGGCATGAGAGCGACTTATTTTCACCTGCTTTGATAATAACGCTTTCTACCGGCAGGTTCGTCACATCTGCAATAGAAGCAATTACTCGTATCATTTGATGTACAGTGCAACAAAGTTGCAATAGGTATTTTGCAAGGCGAAATGGGGGGGGGGCGGGGGTTAAGAGGGTAGAATTAAGGGCTCCGTCGCCAGCGAAGTAGACAATAGCAATTTCACAGTAAATATGAGTGAGCCGTGAATTATTTTCGAGAATTACTTTTCAGAAAGAACATACAAACTGCTACGGTGGCGACATAGATCACGGAGACAAATGGTCCAGAGACTAAGTGAAACAGTGGCTGAAATAGGTGAGAGCCGAGAAATGTGGGGTATTAGCCCACTTTATGCCCCGAATACAGCCAATGAAAAGCGGATCCGCGCCAAAAACCTACAACAGTCGCAGCCATGCCGAATAAATATTTCTCATGCTTGGTTTGCGCTTTTTCTTATTCCGCTATGCACAGGAATTCTTGATCTTTTCATCCTTCTGCTAATTCAAAGAGATAATAATTGGTGCGAAATATATTTAGCGGGCTTTCCGGGCCGCTGTATTTATATTACGAAAAGCATTAGAGGTGGTGTTGAGTTTCTCAGCCAAGTCGAAAAATTCAATTTTCCGTAAGTGTATGAGGGAAGAGGAATAATTTTTTATTTCCGGTTAATTTGTTCAAAATAATAAGACCATAAAGAAAGAGGCCGAAGCTTGACGGGACCGCTTGTTCAGTGGCACCCTAAATGAAGATGGTGGTATTTTGCTTTATGTTTTGAACGCGAGGGGAAAAATTTATAGTCGTATACTCCACACCGTTTTAAAATCGCAGCATCTACTAATACACACGTCTCCTCCGCGCCTTTTCAAAATTTACGAGTGTGTCTGCTAACTCGGTCGCTTTCTCGGTACGGTATTAAAATATCCTACTTACTATCTCGATATTGTTTTGCACAAGTAACAGCAATGAATTCGCAATATAGGGAAATACAGCGTCCCTTTCGATTAAACAGCTAACATCGTTCGCGAGAATGAATAAAGTAGACAACAGGAATGTAATAAGTAATGCAGTATAGGCAGTTTCGAAGACATACTTTGGTAAAACAAACGAGTCGGCGTTTCAACGGTTGACATTTCACATTGATTAAAAATGTACAACCCTTTGTGGAATACATCAGTGACAAACGTGTTCTTTTGTTGGCTATATTTGAGGGTCCTGCGTTATGACAAGACCATATTCACTATCTTGTCAAACATAATTATCCCATTCGCGTTTGCTCATCATAAGCAAGTAGAGAACCACTCGGTTATGGTAGTTAAAGGTAACTAATAAGGGCACGTAATTCTAAGTTACACTGCTCAATTAGTGCAAGATAAACGTCGATACTGTTGCAACTCTAATGAAGTAGGCGCCGAATATGCAGAATCGGCGAGTAGAAGTACATCACCGCCGCCGCCGTATCTCGCACCCTCGGTGCATTCGACACAAAAACTCAATTTTACCAGCGAAAGATCAAACTTAATCAAAACTTTAAGACGTTATATAAAGTAATGCAGGGTGTATTTAATACCTTTTATATTTTAGACTAAAGTTTGTCGTCAGCGCAGGGAATTCGTGTTGACTAACGCACGAAACCAATTGGGAAGGAAAGCCAAATAGTAATTGGATATCGCTTAAAAATTCAATCGCTTAATTAAAGCGGGGATAATTTAGCGGTGGCTGGCTGTACATTAATTAAGTAAAGCGATATTTTTCATTAATCTTAACAGGTCCAAATCGCCTTTCGTTGCAGTCGTACATAACCGGCCCCGATATTAGAAGATAACCAATATCGTCGGCAATGAAAGGGCTATATAATAAAGATAAAACTGTGGTTATCTGCGGTCGTGGTGTCACTATCGTTTTGTGGCGTTATGCCGATGTCTCGTTTGTTAGCCTCACTTATACGTATCGATTAGCTCAGTTTTATAGTGTAATTGTCCTCGTGAGTTGTGGCCCGGTGGAAGAGGGAAGCTATAAATTATAACAGCATGCGTAACCGAGTGCTCATTTGATAAGATGGGGGATGACGTCCAAAGAGCGGTGGTCCGCGTGGTCGCTATCGTTGATACGACTCAAGGCTCGAGTGAGCACGTTTCCTCGCCGAAAACCTCTCCGGCACCTTGTCAACGCATAAATCCTAATTACGCGATGACGTTATGGGCTCACGTGCTCCAATTCCAAACAAAGAATCATAGTTACGGAAGGATCCCTGTTTTCCGTGGAAGAAGGAAAACTTTCGGGTGTTAGTGGCACATGAGAGTAAACTAGAAAAATTTTGAAAACATAAAGCAGCAGAGCTCTTTCGCCGAGAAACGGTGGCGTGCTTACCGAAGACACGCTTGTCGTAACAGAGCACTGCTGCAGTGATAATAAGTAGCAGCCAGAAGAGCGCCCACATAGCGCCGGTAGCAGCGGTTCAACACCACGGGCTCGCACATTCCATCGTCTTAAGAACACACACCGGAGGATCTTCACATTTTCGGCTCACTTAATGCCGAGCAAGTCAGAAAGAACCGCTAGTGATGTACCGTTTCGGTTTAAACAAATTCCGGTGCTCTTTCAAACATCCGGCTGCGCGTAAAAGAACACTGACGTTTTCCAGCGATTCCTCTGAGAACCAGTTGTACAGTCATCGCGGGGAAAGAGCAGAAACTAAATCACATAGCCTTAGGCTCTTGCCACCCCCAATCGTATTCTCTCTCCCCGCAACCGACAGGCTTGCGCCCTGAAACTTAGCGTTTCGCGCACCCTCCATCACCAACAACGGTCTGCACCCCGTATCACCAAAGGATCACGTTCAGCAGCAGCTTCGAAGTTCATGGCCCTAAACGTGGTCCTCCCGGAGTTTTCGAAACGTATCGCACGAGTCGCAGCTGGAGGCCGGAATTCCTCAGACTTATGGTCCAATGCTCCGGGTCACAGATGCAGCGATTATAACTCGGAAGAGCGTCCATACCTTACCTGTATCCTAGTAATATATTACCATTAGGTCAGCACCGGCAGTAACGCGTACGTATCAAATGAGTTACATCGATCGACAAGATTCGAGTTCTTTCTAAGCGCCGCTACGACCCTCCGCGAACGCGATTGCATCAGAATGATTTATATTAACGATGTGTCCAATTTAATAGCTCCCAGCATGCTCATCTGTGTTTCTCAAATGCTTTGCCTAGGGTAGACCGACTCGCGGCGTCGCGGTGCGGGAGGTAGAAACATTTTTATTCCGACCCTCTTGGGTAAAATTGAATCAATTGGGGTGTTTTAACATTATGGTTTAGTTAGGTCGGCACACCGTTCCGGTACAATAGATTCTTAAATTGTTCGAGCAGCGACGCGTACAACTAACGCCGATTCTATATGGATATTTTTAGTGTTCGCCGACTCTCGGATTACTTAAAGGAGAAGGCATCATCTTAAACATATTAAGCCGCAATCATCGGCCTGCTTTGCTCACTGAAAATCACTTAAGGAGCTTTGATACATTAGCATTCTAATCGTAGGCTTCCTCGTCCTCCGTCAGTTAGCTAGTTCTATTCGAACGTTCAGAAAACCTCCGCTCTACCGGATAAATGTACCTGGCAGTGGAACATCCCGAAGTTCTGCTTTTCAGTCACTCCGTAGGATAGCAGCTACAGCAGGGGGCAGCGTTCACAGGGTGGCAGTATTTCTGCCAGAGTGCTCCCCACCGACATCCTAATAGGCTACGGATTTTTAACAAGGACCATCATTCAAAAGATAAGCTTGTCCTTTCATACCTGGCGAGAATAAATCACGATTTCTGTCGCCTCATCTTTCACATATACAATTTTATATCGCATCGCATTAATACCTCGTCTCGCCTTTATATTCTTACTTCTTTAGTGTAATTTCAATTTAGAAGATAAAACGTCCGAACGTTTTCCATACCCAGTAATAACGCGCTCCGATGAATGAAAGTAAACGCTCGATCGCTGATTACTAAAAAGCGGACGGTATGAGGAGGCTGGCTGCTTGGCTGAATGAGGGGTAGTCGCAAAGCAATTTCAAAAGATCTTGTTTAGAGGTCAGGATCAGGACCAAATCTAGCGAAAAAAGCTTTTCCTTCTATAACTTAGTTTCAATTTCCAGGTGACGAGAATGGGGCCGCTGGTCGGGCTGGTTGACATGCCGAGGATTGCGCTCCGCGTCCCGCGGGGGTTGACTTTCAACCTCTTTCCGAGGTTTGCCTCACTGCCTTCTCTTGAATACTAATGCCACAATTTTTCAAAATGTCATCTTGGAGAAATAAACAATTGGATCATTAAATTCAAGAGGCGTGTAATACGGAAAGAACTAAACGCTCCTGTGTAACCCTTGTAATGGTTGAGTACATTAGCTAGACCCACCATTGATAAGCGCAACCGACGGCGGTAATATTATTGCTCCCTTACGCGGCTATGACTTTCCTCCTTTCATGCTTCTGCTTGTTATAATCGAACCCTTTGCAGCAGCACAAGCCGACCTTCCTAGATTCTAGGTATTTGGTATCGGTATCGGTCCGCATTAGCTCCGCTTTATTGTAAATATCCGTGTAACGAAACTGTTATACGCAAATTGGAGCTTGTTGCAAACGGTATTATAAGGTATAATAAATAGGGAAGTGTCAGAAGAGACTAGCGGGCTGCAAGTAAGCCCATGCACGAATCCCATAAAAGCAACGTTACTTAATTTTCAAAACTGACAACGTTTATTATTTATTATATTATACATCACTTAAATTATTCTCGTACATCACTGCCAGACTTTAACAAGCGCTATCTGTTGCTTGCGACACTACAGGGAAAAGGTAAACCTTTTGTGATCATTATAGGCAGTTTTACACAAATATTTATGTTTAACTTTACATTTTACAAGTTTCCTAAATGGTGTGTGCATTTGCTTTAACTAAATAATTCATTACATAGTAAATTATCTTATAAATAAATCTAGGGGCGGCGAACAAAGCCAAAGCGTCACTCAGTGGAGTAGTCGAACTCTTCCTCGTCGATCGGCTGCATCACGGACAAAGTCTCATCCTCGTTGAACCCCTGCAAACACAAAAGCAATGCTGTTTAGAAGAAAGATTGGGGAAATATTGAAGGAACATCAGACGCCATTCAGAGGACCAGCGTCGAACGTCGCGAGACGCGAATCGCGCGTCGTTCGTCGTGCTCCTGGCAGTCTCCTCGAAACTAACGGTTTCGCAATGATAAATTCTAGTCGTTTTGCTCGAAAGAATCAATTTCGCCGGTCGGTTTTATTAATCACAATTACCTCGTTAAACGCGAACTATTTTATATACGGGAGGAACATAAATTTACCTAACGCATAAATTCTCCTTCCGTCTGAAACTGCAAAAGCAATAAAAGTATAAACTTATGACAATGAAAGGTAGAAAATAAAATGTGAAATGAATACACAGCAGAAATATTCTTGACAACAGAAAGTCGTATAAATTGTGTGAGGGAATAAATTCCGGGTTGAATTGAGACTGGGCGTGGAACATAAGAAACAGCAACGGGCAAGTAACTGGCAATCCACCCTGAGAAGTACCATTTGTTGAGTGAATGATTACAAAACACAGTGCGTGCAACTGAAAGAAAACGGGGATGAAAGAAAGTAGTAAAGAGAGAGTATGATCTTAACGACGTCTACGGCCGAATGGTACATACTCGATGTTTTCCGAGGCATTTGCCTTCGAGTAATCAAATAACTCAAATGTTATTGTTCTTGTAAAACCTTCGCGATTCACTTTACTCGCCCCGTACCGGCGAAGGGATGAAATTCTATACCAACGTAACCCTGACCTACAGATGCTACCTTATCGGAAATACTTACACCGACACGACACAAAAGTATAACCTTTTCCTTTCTAAAACTACTCCAGGAAAGTTGACAGGAAACGATCTCTGTTTACTGGCCACCCTTCGATATCCCTCGGTACCCTCCCGTTCCTTTCTAAGTCGAAGGCAATTTTTTTGCCGTAAACATATACAAAACCGACGCGATTTAAATCCAATATTAAATTTATACACCTATTTCTAACTAGTTGTTCGTTTTATCGCGAAACTTTGCAACATTAACAGATTTAAAACTAAAGTGCAAGGAATAAGTTTTCTGTTCGATAGCTACTCCTGTAAGAGTTCTTAAAGCTTAAAAGTTTTTGCTTTCTCCGCTCCACCGTGCACTGGTGCAACATAGAAAAACTCCCGTAATAGCCGGAGAATTTTTCTCCGTCTAGTGTAATCAGACGTGCTTGATTTGATTAATCGTGCAAAGCAGGGTTACTGTTTTCAGGCGAAATCCTTCATAGATAGCGAGACTAACAACACGCTCCAAAATCCCTTATGAGAAATAACTAATCCCACTTTCCCCATTTTTCCGCACCCACCTAGGCCTTACACAAGAGAATGTAATGTGTTGCGACGCAACCTAACTACAGGGTAGCGTAACCCACGTAATATTCTATTTGTCTGACTTAACCTACCGTGAACGTTCTAAACAAAACTCGCCATTTACGTTTGATATGCATACAGACCGACTGAAATTATGTAGCTTGTCAAGTGGATTTGTTCGTTTACTTCCTTTCTACAGCACATTTGCATTCCCGTTTTAGTTGGTTGAGCGCTCTACTGTAATATACAACCCTTACGTAATTTTTTACGAACGTGTGTTCGTTAAATTACGGATCGTTACGAAGTGCGTAAACTTGTAATTCCTACCAAGTGTTGCAAGTTGTTAATTTAAACAAACAAATGTTACATTAATTACATTATAAGGTATCCTCGACGCCGCGCAGCCCTACTTTGAAGGGAAAACACTTCCGCTTCGAAAATATTTCGGAAATTTGATTTTGCCTTATGCGTTTCTGTTTGTAAACATTATTACTTTACGCACTAAATAAGACACCTAAAACTATTAGCAAGTGGTAGGAGCAAGTAAACCTTGCATTTTTTAAACTAACCCGATCAAGTTTATCGCTTAGGAGCTAATCCAAATAACAGAAGACAGCAGGTAAATTATACCAATTATGTTGATTGTGTACATTTTTTGCAACGAAAGATTGTCACTTTTATAACATGATGAAAATAGTAGGTACAAACAGCTTACTGAAATTGGCCTATTCGATATGCGTAGAATACGAATCTGAACCTATTTTTCTATTACAGCTACATTCATGTACAGCGCTTTTCCTATCCCTTACCAGCTAATGTTTTAGTTTTTAAGGGTTAATAAAAAATCTTTTTTTTAATGATTGCATACTTATATTCTCTAAGGCTTTCGCGGTTTCTCGAACTGTCAGTATTACAATTTACTTTCGGCTTAGACCGCGTCGTCATGTGGGAACTACACCCAGCATTATCAGGTAAGGCCCGACCTGTAGCTTGTCTGCCTTTACAAGCATTTGCTCTAGAAGGTTGAGCAATATTTGTTCGTAGGCCTTGCCTGCCTAAACAAAGCCGTGTGCTTATATTATTCAAACCTTGGGGCGGACAAGGATTTGATCTTGATGTATTTTGTTTGCCAGCACAATAATACTTAATCGGCTTATGCCTGTTAGCTGTTTGTGAACCCATACAAACTAACGTTTCGCACTGTACCGTGTTCTATTCACTCTAAAGATGCAAACTGCAATGTCTTGCGAAACGTTAGTTTGTATGGGTTCACAAACAGCTAACAGGCATAAGCCGAGTAAGTATTATTGTCCTAGCAAACAAAATACATCAAGATCAAATCCTTGTCCGCCCCAAGATTTGAATAATATAAGCACACGGCCCTGTTTAGGCAGGCAGGGCCTGCGAACAAATATTGCTCAAACTTCTAGAGCTAATGCTTGTAAAGGCAGACAAGTTACAGGTCGGTCCTTACCTGATAATGCTGGGTGTAGTTCCCAAATGACGACGCGGTCGAAGCCGAAAGTAAATTGTAATATTGACGATTGCATACTTTTCCAGAATATGATAATAATTTGTGGTTATTACTTTAAAAGTTAGAATTTGCATTACGGTATTCTCTTTGAGAATCTTAGATTAGGTAGACAACTTGAACACTTTTAAACAGCTGTTTGCCGCATTTGTCTAGTAATTGCAATACAGGAAGCACCTAATGTAGCATATCGAACGCATTACTTTAATGCTACGTTTAAAGCCAAATTTCGAAAATTTTTCAAAAACAAAAAGTCAAGATAAACAGATAGTAGCCGTGAAATCAAATTTGCATTTGCATTCAGCTACACAATATGAGTTTAATTTTCCGTTTCACCTATATCTATTAGAGTAACTATGCAGGTTAGGACAACTCGCCGCCGTCGACTCGTCGCGAGCCAAATCCGTACAATCCTATTATCCGTGAAATGACTAAAATGATATATAATGTAAAATTTTAACAACCAACAGATTTATTTTAAAATGTATGTATTATTCTGAAAAAATTAAACATCAAACTAATAATTGTGCAAGATTTACAATTATTGCCCACTCCCCTCCTAAATTTAAAACGCTAGTTAAATGCGCCCCTGAATACGGATTTGTCTCACCAAGTTGTCGGTACAGGATGTCCATTTTAATTACACATCAATACATTTTTATTTTTTTGCAACTCAATCTTAAAATACGTTGTAGCAGAAAGTAACAGATACGTAACAAGAACGTAAAACAGTGCATACGAATTCATAATTGCTTCTTTTGAATAAACAACTGCTCCGTCAATTTATTTTGCACTGTTACAGTAACAGATTCAGACCCCTCTTATCTGTTGGGCTAAATGGGTCATAGCCCAGGGGCGCCATTGGTCCAAAGGCGCTGAGAACCGAGTATGTTGCAATGTTAAATTTTTTTCAGTTTTGGTCCCAAAAATCTCTATTAATATGAAACGTCGTCAAAATTAAACAAAAATATTTAATTAAACAATAATTGAGTTGCAAATCGCATACACATTCCCTAATATAACAACAGTTGTATGATTATACAGTGAGGTCGTAAACTGTCCTCCCCCTACTAATTTTTGAACGACTTGATAGTTCTTCACACAGTTTTGTGTGCTTTAATGGGAGGCTAAATATCACTTTTTAGTCCTTATTTAAATTTTATAACTTTAAAAATGGCGGCTAGGCGCCATTTTGAAATAATTTTTTTAAATAGCAATAGGTGACACCTTATTTGAAAGGCCTTTTGAGTAGAGTATAATTCTATATTTTGGGAAAATTTTATACATTCAAAAGCAAATGACAGACTTCCAAATTATCTGTTTCTGATATTAAGCAAAACGCTAAAAAATGTAGGAGGCGAAACAACAGAACTAAAACAATTAAAATAATTAGTCTTTCTGTTCTGTCACTTTAATTCAGTTATTGTGTTTGTTCACGTTTGAATATTGAGCGTTAACACGGGTGATACTAACAATAACTATGGCGAATGTTCGAACTTTGCAGGAAAAAACTGAAGCAGTGTTTATTTTTGCTGAAGCCAATCGAAAATTTCACGAAGCCGAAACAATATTTAATGAACGTTTTCCCGGCCGTCCTATTTCGAGGACGTATTTAAAAGAACTTGTGCAAAAATTTATTAACACTGGAAGTGTGCAAAATAGGAAAAACCTTGGGCGACTCGCAATTTCAGAAGACAAACAAATTCAGATAGTCGGTGAAATGGTAGTACATTCCCAGCAATCAACTTCACATGTAGCTGCGATATGTGATGTATCGGCGACCACTGTCAAAAGGTTTTTAAAACGGCATAAGTTTCATCCATATAAAATGAAGATTTTACACCAGTTATTGAAGATGATCCGGATAGACGCATTGAATTTTGTGAGGTCATGAGCCAAACCACTGCAAAAATGTATCCTATCTTCGCAATATCTGTTTTAATGATGAAAAAATGTGCATTTTTTTAAATGGGTTTGATAACAGACAAAATGTAAGATATTGGTTGCGATGAAATCCTCATGTTTTCCGGGAAGGTCACGCCCAATTTCAGCAGAAATGGAATGTGTGGATAGGAATACTTGGCGACCATATCGTAGGTCTCTTATTTATAGACTGAAACCTTACTCGGGAATTGTACTTGAACATACTGGAAAACCTCATCCGTTAATAGTTGAAATTGCTGAAAATAATCCAAACGAATTTGACATGGATATCATATTGCAGCAAGATGGGCTCCTGCACACTTTAGCAGACAAGTTCGCAATTATCTCGATGCAACTTATCTTCGCCGCTGGATTGGTCGTCGTGGTCCAACAGAATTGCCTCCGCGATCGCCTGACCTGACTCCGTTGAACTTTTTTTGTGGGGGTATCTTAAATCGAAAGTTTTTCAAACAGAACCCTATTCCCTTTCGGATTTATGACGTAAAATAACAGAGGCTTGTGCAAATATCGGAGTTGAAACTTTCCAGAAAGTACGGGAAGAGATATTAAATAGATTTTTCTATTGCCAAGAAGTTCAAGAAGCACACTTTGAACATTTATTAAAATAGTATTACTATTCACTTTTTGTTGTATAAAACATGTTTTGTTCTGTTTTGGAATCTTCTTCTTCTTCTTCATTCTTCAATAGTGAACATTTCGAAAGTATATCTTTCTTGCTTTAATTCTTAGTTTTTTCCATAAACTTGTCATTTTCAATCACCTGTCATTTTGTTCTGGATGAATCTTTTTTGATCAAATTCAAGGATCAGATGCAGAATTAAAATACCTTTCAAATGAGGTATCACTCGACCCCCATTGCTATTTATAAAAATAGTTCAAGATGGCGCCTAGCCGCTATTTTGAAAGTTATAAAATTTAAATATGCACTAACAGGTAGTATTTAGCCTCCCATTAAAGTGTACAAAATTTTGTAAAAATATATCAAGTCGTTCAACAGTTAGTAGGGGGGGGGACATTTTACGACCGCACTGTATTTAAGTATTGCTTGCACTAATTGTAGTAGAAATATCACTTTGTACTTTGGAACCAATTAAAAATGATCCAGTATCATCGTTAGAACGGTCCAAATTAAATAAATTAAGTATTCTATCCATAGAATACGATATATTAGAAATCATAAATCATAATAAATTATAAATAGATTTGCAGGCAGTATATATATAAGTATATAAGATTTTTTTTGTGTGTATTTTTATAAATACAAACAAACTACCTATATTATATTGTAAATATTGTTGAATTAAATAAAAATATGGAATGTCTATATATTTTTAAATATTTTCTTTGGCAATGAAAGTTATTTAATGAATTATACAAGGTGTCAATTTGATAACGTACAATGTGTTATATCTCTGAAAGTAAAATAGGCATTAAACGTTTCCAGAAAATGTGTCTACAACATGAAAGGGAAACCATCGTGACTCGTAAGGTAACCTTCCCCATTCAACCCTTAAGGCTCTAGGTACCCAACAAAGAAAAATGCAAATGGTAACCCACTTTGTGATTCCCCATTGAAAAGCTCTTATAAAATACTATTAAATAGCAGCAAATATTTTTTCCGGCTCGTTTAAGAAAAATTAAAAAATAACACTCGAAAGGTTCTGAACCAATTATTGTAATTCTAATTTAAAATATTAATTTAAATGTTCAAAATGATTTCTATTATTTTCTAGGTAATAGTTAAATCTACTCTCAAATTGTCTCTGAACGTTTTGGAAGGTTTGTCGCTGAGTAGCGCAGAATTCCTAAACTATTCTTTGTGGCAGATGTGCGATGGACTAAAGCTGGGTTTTGTAGACAACGGACTTTAAGAAAAAAGAAATCTAAGGAGTAAAAATCTGGGGATCTTTGGGGCCCACCGTATTTTTTTAAAACGAGTGGTAAAAAAATGTTTGTTACTATTGAATAACATTTTGTAAAAGCGCTTCAATGACGTATCACAAAGTGAGTGTTAGCATTTCAAATGTTTTTGTTGGGGTATCTAGAGCCTAAGGGGTTGAACGGGGAAGATCATTCCCTTATGAGTCATGATGATTTCCCTTCCTTGTCGTAGAAACGTTCAATACCTATTTTACTTATAGAGCAAATTGTACGTTTTCAACGTGACACCATGTATGTATTATTTAATTATTGCTCAATGCGATGTGATTATGGTGCCAATTTTTTTAGCCCACGGCGTGCAAATTTGCTAAGACGGCCCTGAACAGATTCCAAACTAACAGTGACTAAAGAAAATGTATCGGGTACAATACGCTGCCGCATATTCCTGAGACAAAAATAGGACGATTTAATCCAACTTACCTAAATACAAAAGTGTACAGTTGCGGAGTTACAACCTTCTATAGTGAGATTTGTCCGAACAGTTTTCTGCATATAATTATGGTAATAGTTGAACCAACGTTTTGAAAGTTACTCGTCAAAGTTGCAGGTTAAAGCCTAATTTCGTTGTAATAAGTGCACCAGAGGCGTCTCAAGTGGGATAATCACGTACTGTTTTCTATAATATCTTTTACATTATTTTATTTTTCTTATATTGAGAAAATTACCATATTCCATATGCAAAAACTACCCGGAAATGGTGCTCTTGCTAAAAGTCGATAAACCCAATCGTTTTAGAGATATATCAATTTTTATGTAAAGTCGATGAAAATTCACAGCATAGATTTAAGACAACAAAACCATAACAAAAGCGCATACAAATATTTGGCCGCAAACATTTAGTTCACAAGGTACAGCCCATTTAGCGTTAATAAATAAGATAATGTTTAGTTAAAATATTTGTTCGGTTGTATCTTGTAAACTAAACGTTTGCGGACAAATATTTATACGAGCTTTTGTTATTGTCTTGTTGTCCTGAATCTATGTTGCGGATTTAATGCCTATAGTACAAAATTTCCAGATTATTATCGCAACTAGACTTTTAATAGAAATTGAATTATCTCAAAAACGTTTGGCTTTATCGACTTTTAACAGACAAATGTTCATATAAGCTTCTGTTATTGTTTTCTTGCCGCGAATCTATGCTGGGAATTTAATCTACATAGTACAAAATCTTCAAATTTTCAAGGCATATCGATTTTACATAAAAATTTAATTATCTCGAAAACGGTTGGTTTTGTTGACTTGTAACATGACAAATGTTCATATGAGCTTTTTTATTGTTCTGTTATCCTGAACGTATGCAGGAAATTTAATTCACATAGCACACAGTTTTAAAATTTTCTGAGCATATCGATTTTACATATAAATTTAATTTCTCGAAAATGGTTGGATTTATCGACTTTTAAGGCGACAAATGTTTATATGAGCTGTTTTTGATTGTTTTATTGTCGTGGATTTATGCTGGGAATTTAATCCACATAGTACAGTTTTCAAATTTTCAAGGCATATCAGTTTCAAATAAAAATTGAATTATCCCGAAAACGGTTGGGTTTATCGACTTTTAAAACGAAAAATGTTAATATGTTCTTTTTTTATTGTTTTAGTATCGCGAATCTATGTTGGGAATTTAATCGACATAGTACAGTTTTCAAATTTTCAAGGCATATCGATTTTATATAAAAATTGAATTATCTCGAAAATGGTTGGGTTTATCGTCTTTTAACGTGACGAACGTTTATATGAGCTTCTTTTATTGTTTAATTGTCCTGAATCTATGCTGAGAATTTAATCCACATAGTACAGTTTTCAAATTTTCAAGACATAGATGTCACATAAAAATTGAATTATCTCGGAAACGGTTGGGTTTATCGAGTTTTAACACGACAAATGTTTATATGATCTTTTTTTTATTGTTTTATTGTCGTGAATCTGTGTTGGGAATTTAATCCACATAGTACAGTTTTCAAATTTTCAAGGCATATCAGTCTCAAATAAATCCACATAGTACAGTTTTCAAATTTTCAAGGCATATCGATTTTACATAAAAATTGAATTATCTCGAAAATGGTTGGGTTTATCGAGTTTTAACACGACAAATGTTTATATGATCTTTTTTTTATTGTTTTATTGTCGTGAATCTGTGTTGGGAATTTAATCCACAAAGTTCCGTTTTCAAATTTTCAAGGCATATCGGGTTCACATAAAAATTGAATTATCCCGAAAACGGTTGGGTTTATCGAGTTTTAACACGACAAATGATTATATGATCTTTTTTTTATTGTTTTATTGTCGTGAATCTGTGTTGGGAATTTAATCCACATAGTACAGTTTTCAAATTTTCAAGGCATATCGGGTTCACATAAAAATTGAATTATCCCGAAAACGGTTGGGTTTATCGACTTTTAACATGACAAATGTTTATATGATCTTTTTTATTGTTTTTTTGTCGTGAATCTACGTTGGGAATTTAATCGACATAGTACAGTTTTCAAATTTTCAAGGCATATCGATTTTATATAAAAATTGAATTATCTCGAAAATGGTTGGGTTTATCGTCTTTTAACGTGACGAACGTTTATATGAGCTTCTTTTATTGTTTAATTGTCCTGAATCTATGCTGAGAATTTAATCCACATAGTACAGTTTTCAAATTTTCAAGACATAGATGTCACATAAAAATTGAATTATCTCGGAAACGGTTGGGTTTATCGAGTTTTAACACGACAAATGTTTATATGATCTTTTTTTTATTGTTTTATTGTCGTGAATCTGTGTTGGGAATTTAATCCACATAGTACAGTTTTCAAATTTTCAAGGCATATCGGGTTCACATAAAAATTGAATTATCCCGAAAACGGTTGGGTTTATCGACTTTTAACATGACAAATGTTTATATGATCTTTTTTATTGTTTTTTTGTCGTGAATCTACGTTGGGAATTTAATCGACATAGTACAGTTTTCAAATTTTCAAGGCATATCGATTTTATATAAAAATTGAATTATCTCGAAAATGGTTGGGTTTATCGTCTTTTAACGTGACGAACGTTTATATGAGCTTCTTTTATTGTTTAATTGTCCTGAATCTATGCTGAGAATTTAATCCACATAGTACAGTTTTCAAATTTTCAAGACATAGATGTCACATAAAAATTGAATTATCTCGGAAACGGTTGGGTTTATCGAGTTTTAACACGACAAATGTTTATATGATCTTTTTTTTATTGTTTTATTGTCGTGAATCTGTGTTGGGAATTTAATCCACATAGTACAGTTTTCAAATTTTCAAGGCATATCAGTCTCAAATAAATCCACATAGTACAGTTTTCAAATTTTCAAGGCATATCGATTTTACATAAAAATTGAATTATCTCGAAAATGGTTGGGTTTATCGAGTTTTAACACGACAAATGTTTATATGATCTTTTTTTTATTGTTTTATTGTCGTGAATCTGTGTTGGGAATTTAATCCACAAAGTTCCGTTTTCAAATTTTCAAGGCATATCGGGTTCACATAAAAATTGAATTATCCCGAAAACGGTTGGGTTTATCGAGTTTTAACACGACAAATGATTATATGATCTTTTTTTTATTGTTTTATTGTCGTGAATCTGTGTTGGGAATTTAATCCACATAGTACAGTTTTCAAATTTTCAAG
>JABXWE010004175.1:0-31627 GCA_014611495.1 Limonius californicus
AGAATTTATTGACACGTAAATCAAATGGTCATTATAAATACACACAAAAAGAAGCTGCTATAAATAAAACAAAACTATTTTATATAAATTATTTGACACTGCGTACTTAATCAACATTCATTTCATAGTTATGAGAAATGCCACAACGTTCAACACCAAGTGCACTCTTCAGATACTTAAAAGAGAAGTTGGCAAAACTCCATCAGTAAACTTAACTATACTACCTGCTACATTTTTAAAGTAGGGATGAAACTAAAACTAACTACGTGTAATTAGTCAGTCGCATAGCAACAATTTTGAAATAATAAACTTGCATAATTGTAGTTCTTGGAAAGATTTTCAAAATTCCCAGTCTATTAGGTACCTACCTGATTTTAAGCTGGAACTTCCTGTGTTTTCAGGCAGTAGGTACGCCGGCATGCTAAACACAATTACTTTAATCCTTATTCCTATTATTTCTACATCCGTTAAAATAATATTATTATCTTAAAATTTAAAATTAAAATACAGGTGAGTAACAAAGTTATAACACCGAGTCTCGCGCCCTAGTGTCCCGCGCCCTAATGGCACGCGCCTTAATATCCTCGCGCCCTAGTGTCTCTGCGCCCTAACGGCCCTCGCCCTAGTGTCTACGCGCCCTTATGTCTAGCGCCCTAACGGCGGCGCCCTAACGGCGGCGCCCTTACGGCCGCGCCCGAATGTCGTAGACCGCCTAAGGGTACATCTTCCAAGAGTCCAAACAAATCATTTAGTATACAATTTAAGTACTTACCGTTTTCCATTTAACCTACAATTAATATCGCTGCAGAATTTTGAAAATATTGAAATACTATAAAAATGTTGACCGAAATTCCAGCCTATACATTAACAGAAAAGCGCGCTTGTTGTCTATTGCGTATTGTAGCGTGAGAGTTTTCCTGGCCCCACTGATGGGTGTTATACAATTTATTAGCCCGTTCTTTGCCAATCCAGCTTCATTGGTGCTAAAAAATGTCTAAAAAGTTTGGAGTATTTTTAAAATCTTTCTATGGAAACTATCCCTATGAGTCGTGAATACTTTTTTTTCTATCACCATTACATTGTATTTACTAATTTACGTTATTGTATAAATGTTAACAGAAATGCCCTGTCAGCGCAGTAAATATTAATAAAATTATTTCCATAAACATAATTTTTGAGTAGTGCACTGAAACTTTCCGGACAAATGTCTGGAAAACGGCTGGGTGTAATCAATATGAAACAAGAGTGGTCGCTTTACCTAAAATTTCGAATATTTGACTAACATTATAACTGAAAATAAAAAAATTATCATGAAAATCACACCCCACCCCCGCCAAATCTAACCCTTATTAGTCGTATAGTAATTTCATTTTAACACCCGTGAGATTTAACATAAATTTGCAAAGTTTCATTAAAATTGCATTTTAATAGTAGCTGTAGTAAAACGAAAACCGCGTTGTTTACTTACCTTTTAAAGGGTCGCAGCTCCCTTAAACCATGTTTTCAAGAGTATGGTTAAAGGTACTTCTTTTCTTATTTCAACAGTTACTACCAACCGTAGAAGTTTGTTATACTATTTTTGTACATCCTGTATATTTATTTTTTTAATAATTTCACGCAAGTTAGACAATTATAAGTAAAAAAATATACATCCGTTTTCTACTCTCATAATTACTAACATAGGGAAAGTAATCTAATGTGCCCCCCCCCCTCTCTTAAAACAGAGTAATGCAACTCAAGAAACGTGTATAAGAACAACTACGATTATTGAATTTTTTATAGTATGGAAATTGATCATAGTTTCTTTCTGTTAGTAAAAACTAAGCAATTAAATACAAGAAAAAAATAACGGTTACACTTTATTTAGTTCAGTAAATGTTCCAATTACATCCATATACCATTTTTTCAATTGTATCCAAAAGAGAAAAAACTCCAGTGGAGCAATATCGCGTTTATTTGGTGGCCATGAATACACAGCTCCTCTTACAATCCAATTTTCTCCAAATACAATATTTAAGCAATTCTTAGCAATTCAACTGTAGTCAGCAGAACGTTGTTACCAACGCTTTTTCTGGTACATATTGTTTAACGTTCCTCAACAACCCAGATAATATGTCCTATAAAATGTTTACCTACTCCGCACACCAAACATTTAGAAAAAATACTCCCTGTAAAGGGTAATGCGTATCTAGTGTGGATTCTCTTGTGCATAATAGTACGAGTATGCTTATTCTCTCCACCACTGAGAATTTTGCGATGTCGCTAAACAATACAATTAAAAAATCCGGGTCCAAAAGAAATTGATTCTGAAAAACGGCAACCTCCTGTGAAGATTTCAGGATTCTTCTAACGGAAGTTCTACTAATACCCACATTAGCCGGCCTCGGTGGTCTAATGGTTAGCGCATTTACCTTTAGAGTCGAGGACGCGATTTCGAACCTGGCGGGAGGTCGGCGTGATTTTTCTAGCGGGGATAAAACGTGAAGAAGTAAAGCCGTGGGTCCCGTGCCACTGCGATGTGTCACACGTTAAAAATCGCTACTGGAGTTGGGATTACCGCAGACAGGCAAAATTCTTAGTCAGGGTGTACAATGAGACAAATGTGGCCTAAGTGCATAGAGATGCTTGGAAAACTCGCTCATTCAAATCATCATCAGCATCATCAATACCCACAATTGTGCATATATCTCTTTGATTTAACTGAGGATTCACTGTCTGTATAACTCTGCTGGTTCATTTTCCATGTTCTTAAGTATTCTGGGCTTTACCTTAGTTTCTTAAAGCAATTTAAAACCGTCTAAATATGTTTTCCAACTGTGGCCTTCTAGTTCGGTAGCACCTAATATACAAAAAGCGATCTGCCGGTGCATTCACCAAAAATAAGCAACAAATCTATTTCTCGTTATTTGAAAATATATTACTTAAAATTTAAGTAACCGACTGCATGGCGCAGTGGATGGAGAATCCACCTAGCAACCGGTTAAGCCGAGTTCGACTCCCGTTGTGGTCAGAATTATAATTAATTCTGTAGCAATAGGGGTGACTCGATAGCATAGGTGTGGGGTGTTACAGGGTGGGGAATGTTATACTCGTGCTAATGCGAGCTAAGCAGAGTGGAACGAGAATGGGGTTCCTTTGGCAACTCCAAGATCCGTTGCTTGTTTGCTTGCTTTGAAAGAGCGAGATCTAGGACGCGGTTTTCCAAGCATCTCTATGCACTTAGGCCACATTTGTCCCATTGTACACCCTAACTAAGAATTTTGCCTATCTGGGGCATTTCCAACTCCAGTAGTGATTTTTACCGTGTCACAAATCGCAGTGGCACGGGACCTACGGCTTTACTTCTTATTCGACAGAAGGTGCATTTTCAGATTTTTCCCCGCTAGAAAAATCTCGCCGACCTCAGCCAGGTTCGAACCCGCGTCCCTCTGATCTAAAGGCAAATGCTCTAACCACTAGACCACCGAGGTCGGCCCAAGATCTTTAAAAATTAAGTAAATTGACAGCTCGACTTAGTATTGTTGTAAGGAGGCCACATTGATCAATTTAATTAAATAGAAGGAAAGTGATTTTGGTGGCGCACCCTATAAAATAAATGTTTACTGCTTGGCTTGGCCGCTTTTTCTTTTTGGTAGGTAATTGTAATTAAATTATTTATATCTCGGTTTCGACTCGAAATGATGAAGAACATGCTTTGTAATAAGTTCTGTAAAACTTTAATATATGTTTTTTCATCACAGCATTTCGCTGGATCTAATATACCACACTAAATAAAAATAAGTAAAAGAAAAGTTTAACGATCTGTTTATATATTATAGCGGAAGCTATGCAGATTTACACTGTTAAATGTCAATTTCAGATTTAATAGGAAAATGTAAATTTCATGTGAGTTTAACATCCAACATTACCGCAAAAGCTCCACGTTTCGGTCTACTTTTCACTGAAATATACCAAATTTATCACCGCCACGTTTTTCCTTTAGACGTTATAACGCTTCGTATATTTTCTCTCAAAACTTTGTTCCTTTGTTTTCTTTATCATGATTTTGGTACGTTCTGCTGCTTCCTCATAATTTCCGCCAACTGCCGTCCTCCATGTATAAATTTCCTTTCCATAAGTACTTTATTTTGTGTTTTATAGTTCTGAACTATCTTTAATGTAAAGGCTATTTCATCTAACTGATTTAGGTACAGAATGACCCCTTTGCGAAGCTCAACAGCTGTACTTAACATATAATAAATAATTAGGAATGACTGCGACAGTAAATTATTCAAAAACGGAAAACGCAAGGAATAAAATTGTAATGTAAACTCTTAAAGCGAGAGCTGAGCAAGTATTAGCTAGACAGCCAGGAACGCGAAATATTTTATAGCATCTCGAAACGAATGAAAATTATTTTTCTCTTGTACTATTTTTTTAGTTAATTACTTTTAAATAGAACTGCTTTCACCTAGCGAAGAACACACTTCAGGAAAATGTATTCGCTTATTTTCCGGTAATTGAAGTTCCAAATTATATTTTACTGGGAACGCTTTTATTACATTAATTTATTAAGCGGAAGCTAACCCTGTATGGCGAAATGTTATTACATATCAATGTTAAACTAAAATTATAATTATAATATAAATTAATTGTCTATTAAAACGCCACGTAAATAGTGACTTTATGAAATTCCAGAGAGATTTATCCTTTTTTTAATTATTCAAAGTACGTTTCGAATCTACGTGGTTGTCAGACGAACAAAGTTATCAGAAAACCACATTTAAATCAGCCCTCGTAGAACTATTTAGGTTGGAATGCGATCTTGGGTAGAGGAAGTTAGACTAATGACAAGAAATTTGTATAAAGGATAATATATCTGACGAAGCAAAAAATTCCAAGGGTTTATTCTACCTTTACGTACTTTACGTGCTTAGAGAGAAACTAAGATCTCAAAGCATCCGTATTTTGGAAGCTAGTTTTAAGAAGTTCCACAGAAAACATTTTGATATGTTTATTAAAAATGATTAAGGTTCTCAAGCATGATACAGCTTTATGCCTTTTTATTTTTATGATATACATTTTCGAGCTTCTACTGTTAAGATAATTTAGATAATATTGAAAAAGTCGTTTAAGTCTGTAGTATAATGACTAGAACATGGTTGTAATTTTCAGATATACATTGTTCTAAAACCGCAAATATGTTTACTGATAAATTTCATCTATTGTAAATTACAAGGCTTATTCAAAATTTAAGAGCCGATCGGCCGTACAAAAGTAAAAGTGAACATTATTATGCTTAAATTTGAGATATACCCCCATAATATTTCTCTACATAGTCACCATTCGAATTAAACACTTACGATATCATGGTATAAGTTTTTGTCCGGCGGCCCTTTTAAATCCGGTTCGCCGCAGAATCGTTGGTTAGTTGAGTCCCAGGACGGTTCTTAACCTTAATGAGCTAATACCTACATTATCTGTAGCTTATTGTTACAACACAGTAAACACAACCTAAGTGTTTTGAAATTGTTTATTGATAAGATAATATTTTAACAAATGCAAAGTTTAGCACGATTATTCGATTTTACATTAATACTGCACTGGTTTGAATTCACACACTAAATCCACAACATTTATTTAAATATTTTTGGAGAACTCTTAAAGTAAACGATTTTATAAAATGGAGAACGACGTTCCAAGCAATCCAGCAAATCCAATTGTCCCCAATAGAAGTTTTAACTTTTGATAAAATAATTTTTATAAGTACCGCTTAATCTGGTTGGAATTGCAAAAAAATATTTTTGATAGTGCCTACCATACACGCAGGGGGCATTGCCTGCTATTACAATGTGTCTAAAAATAATTTTATTTAGGTATATATTAAATAAGAGAGATATCAAGTTGTTTCGTCTTAGCTGGCATACCCTGTATATTATATATTATTTATACAGAGTGTCCCGTAATAGGATGTACATAGCTTCAGTACGTGTTACTGGTCTCTTTTTAAGTCGAAACATATGGCCTAAAATTAATCGCTGCAAAGTTATTGGCAAGTTTTCAAAATTACCTGCTCGATTACCTATGCACATTCGTGCCCTTTGTGAAATCGTGGTGACAGACCTCATAATAGAGTCAGGATCGTTTTTGATGATAGTGGAAGCATCAATTATTCGATCTAGCAACTCATATCTTGTGTTTGCATTTACCGCATACACCAAGGACTTCATACGATCATAGATAGCAATCTAACAGCGTTAGATCCGGTGACCTGTGTGACCAAATAACGGGACCTTGGCGTCCTATCCAACAGTTTTCAAAGTTTTCGTTTAGAGATGGAGTTACCGCCCTGCCAAAATGTGGAGGTGCTCCTTCTTGCTGTATCCACACATATGCTCTGATATTTAGAGGTACATCTTCTAACAACACTGGTAGTTCGTCTTGTAGAAAGTGGAGGTAATGTGCTGCATTCAAACGACTTTTCAAATACATATAGCCAAATCATTTTGTTTCTGATGATATCACACCAAACATTAATAGAAAAGCGATGCTGGAAATGTAACTCCGTGGATGCATATGGATTTTCTAGCGCACAGACATGTGAATTTCTTGTGTTTGTTATTCCATTTCGGTTGAACGAAGTTTCATCCGTAAAAAGAGTTTTTGTGTGCAACCGCTGACTTTCCAATAACCAATGGCAGAACTGTTCACGTGCAATGCAATCATTTAGTGAAAGAGCCTTTACTGTTTGTACATGATACGGATATAAGCTAAAATCGTGAATGGTTCTCCATATTTACATTCGGTTAGTATCGACTTGGTTAGCTAGCTGTCTAACGCTAGTAGTGGGGCTTCTTTCAATTCTATTGAGAATATTTTCCTCTAAATCAACGTTTCTCCTCAGTGGTCGTTCACGTTTTGATTGTGGTGTTTTACCAGTTTCTCTAATAGTACGATGAACATTGCTGAAAACTCAACTATCTGGTAATCTGCGGCCAGGATATCGGCAACGATATTCTTTAACTTGAACATTTCCGTCGCAAAGCTCGTAAATGTAATGCATATCGGCATATTCTTCATTAGAAAACGTTGCCGTACTTATTTTATGACAGATAATAAACACAACACTTACTTACATTTGCTTTCAAATCCCTCCAATGCATCTTTTGTTTATGGTCTTTGAGCGTAATGGTAAAATTCAAATGTGAATAACTTTGCAATGATTAATTTTAGGCCATGTGTTTATTGGAAGTTTTCGATTTATAAAGAGACCGGGAACACGTATTGAAGCTATGTACAACTTATTGCGGGACACCCTGTATATTTATGTTATTTATCCTACTAGCTTCAGCAGCTACAAAATTCTTAATTAGATTTTTTCATCTAACGCATCGACTATATTATTTCCTATTGATATTAGTGATACATCGGTAAGACGTTTTTCGGATATTGTTGATTGCAAATAATCTTAATTTTAATTTTAAAAACTTTAGCGAATCTACAGTTTTTTTCCGCCTTACTGTTTATTTTAGTAGTAAAGTTTTACTACAAGAAAAATGCATTGTAAAACAATTGACTATTATTTATCGCTTTGAAATGGTGCCCCTCCTGATCAGGCGCCTTTGTAAGTGGCACACCCGCATAGTGTGCCCCATATTACTATTACTATTAGGTAGACATTATGCCACCTAATTCTCCAAATGTCATTAAGGTTGACCAGGACTCAACTCGTATTCGGTTATTTGGCAATTTCTGACTGCGGAACTCAATTAGTATGCATCCATTATTTGTATACCTGTCGTAGAAAGTTGCCGCCTGGATGAAAACTAATTTTATACCGTCATTCTGAGCTCATTTTCGGCGAGAAAACGGTCACGGGTTCTTAAAACTTCTAAGATGGAGGAATAGGTGCTAAGCCCTCGGCGCTAAATGACGACGGTATGAGGGATAGTTAAAATTTTAATTAATAATAAAAAAAGTTTAATTAAATTACTCAATGACTTGCACAGTACGAGCCGCCGAGTGCGGTCGGGCGTTATGGTGCAATAGCACAAATCCAGAAGTTAGCAATCCTCGCCTTTTGTTCGAATCGCTCTTGCGAACTTTCTTAATGTATCACCTCAAACCTTTGCATTCATGCATCAACCAACAATACCCCTTTCCTGTCTCAAAAGACAGTAACTTTAAACTTTTTTGGCTTTGGGGGATCCCTCATGCTTCCACTGCATGATTGTTACCTGGTTTCAACATTTGTGTAGGAAATCCAAGTCTCGTCGAAAGTCACAATGTGATTCAGGGACTCCTCAAGTCTTCACCATCAGTACTGTAGGGCTGCAGGAAGGTCAGTGCAAATGTCATTCGCTGGTTTTTGTGAACTTCCGTCGATATCTTTAGAACACAGCTCTCTTGTGTACTTGGCCATTTACCAGAAGGTTCGAATCACACCGCTGCCACCAGTTCTTGTGTACCGATTTTTCCTGTCGGTACTTGGGGTTGTAGTTTTGTTATGGAGGCCACTTTCGGTGTCCGGGTGTTTATCGTATAAGTAAAACACTATAATATATTATATCTTTAAAATAGCTTTATTTAACAATGTAGAAGCGATGTTTTACAAACAACGGTCGCAGAACAAGTGTGCCCTTTTAAAATCAAAAACTACCGCGATTTACATGTCGGCAGGGATTAGTGACCATGTGGACAGTTCTAAACACATAAAAACTTAAAAACCCATAAATAAGATATGGGGCATCGGTGCTTTGTTTGAAGCGTCCGTTAGGATACAAAACGGCACATCTGGAGGTCGCCATTAATCAACACAAATATTTAACAGATGCACATGTCGATATTAGTTGGACACAACACTTCGCACAAAGTTTGTGGCACTCGTGAAAATTTCATGCAGTACCAACTATGATTGAAATATAGTATAATTTGTGGCTATTTCCGTAATCGTAAAACGCCGATCTTCAGGCATTTTTCTATTTACTTTTGCCGTAATATCATCGTTGCACCACTTCGTCCCCATTGTGCACATTTCGTCTGCCATTATTTGTTAATTCAATAATAAAAGGGGGAACGAGGCAAATGATCTGATGCATGTAGCGAAATATATTTCTGAATATTTCTTGATAAAATAGTGTGAGAACAATAAATTAAAAGTTGATAACTATTTAGTCATTTGGCAGTACATTTTTTGCAATTAGTATTGTGTATAATTTTCAAGTCTGTACTACGATATTTAAAACACCTTTAATATTTTCTGATATACAGGGTGCAGCAAAAGTATGGAACAATGCAAATTTCTCTACTATGGCAACCGCGATTTCCAGAAAATTTTCTATATGAGGGTTCTGATATACCACGGATACAATGAAGGTATTGACACTTTAGACTTTCGATTTATCTGGAAATGACATACTATTTTTTATATTATATATAACACCCTGTATATTGTGTGTATATATCCATAGAATTATTTTTTGTTCAGTAATATACGCCTTATTTTTAACAATTCTAAAGACATTGAACAATAATATTTCGTAATTGTTATCTAACTGCTCAAGAAAACAAAAGAATGAGAGAAGCGTGAACAGTTTGTAAAATTTGGTAGGTTTGTAGTGCGTTGTCCTATTAATATAAAATATTTAGAATTTTTAGAAAATCAATTTATTCCTGTTCTTGAAGAAGCAGGCGCATTATATAATAATATTTGGTTTGACCAAGATGGAGCAGCCAGTTTAAAACAAATGTTTCCAAATAGGTGGACAGGAGTTTGCTGAATAGTCCGTTAGTTCTCCGAACCTGAATCCATTAGATTTCTTTCTTTAAGGGCATTAAAAATCTATACCGGACAACCAAATAGTTTGAAAGAGAAGTAAAATGTGGTCATTTTGAGCATTTTGCAAGTGATGATATTTATGTTTTCTTATTTGTTTGCTTTTTATTGTTTTGCTGTCCTATATTGCTAAGCAATAAAACTGTGTTTTGTTTATTTGTTTTTTTATTTAACGTTGGCATGTGTTTTATTTAATATTTCTAGAACCACCAAGATAGAGGCATGAAACTTTATATCACTAAACTCGCAAACAATTACATCGATATATCTTTAAATATATAGGGTGTTCCATTTAAAATAACAAATTCGGAAGTCCTTTTAAGCCACCAATACTTTCCACCATATCCACCAATATATCGAAACCTTCATTTAGAAAATTCTGTTGAAATCACGGTTGCCATAGTAGAGATATTTGCATCGTTTCGAACTTTTACCCAACTCTGTATAATACTCTAAACCTAAAGTCAAGAACGTTGCTAAATTTTTAAGAGAAATAAAGAATGAGGTTATTGAATTATCCTGTTACTAGCTACTTGTTAATTGAATAAAGAAGGCGAAATCCAGGCAAATGTTCTGAAGTAGTATTCAATAAAATAGGATCGGCTAATACTTCTTCGGTACTTACCAGCAATCAAAATTTTCCTTTGATTGCTATGTTTAGCAGAAGAATTTTACTTTCCGCCGTCTAATCCTCAAACCGCTTTACTCAGAAGAAGGGACTTCAAAGAGAAAAATATGCGCCTTACTCTTTAATCTCCCTTCTCTCAAAAATAAAAATTCTATATTTGCTTTCGCGTCTGGAGCCGTTTCGGCGTTTAGCTACAAATCTTTTATAATCATTGAGGTCGTCGTGCTAGTCTGGAATGGTTATTGAAACTTAGAATTTTTATGTAAAATACATGTTTAAATATAAAAATTAAATATTATTAACCCAGATATTGCTAAAGTGGTTTTTTACGATTACAGAAGAATTGAACGGTGATAGTAACTTAAATTCATCTCTGGGCACTAATCTTTTAGAATACGAAGCAAATGCGTCTAATTTTTTTCAAAAATAAAGCTGTCCTTTAAAAAGTACAGTAGGATTAAGGGCTACTAAAAAATACATGTAATTTTTTATTATTAATGGTAAATGAAATTAAGGTATGAAAAACAAAAGAAAAACTTTTCCATAATAAATCTTACATGCTAAAAAACTAACAAAATTATTGGCTGAGGTATAACTTGAAGCATATTTTGTCAGCGATTCTGTAAAACATCTGAATATTGTAGAATAACGCTAGGTCCCCATACTTTTATAATTGTCTGGCAAAGTTGTAGATGCACCTTGGTAGGGGTCGAACCAGTTTATGTAGCCTAATAAAGTCGTTGCAGTCCAAAATTTATATCCTTAGCTTATGGGCTTTCCTCTGATAAACTGTTTGCAACTGTGTCGCCCGTAATAAGCAATCGTTGCTTCATCTATTACTATGGTTTTCTTGTAGAGGTGCGAATTCGATAAACTTTTCATTTAGTAGGTTCATTAGCGGTCGAACCTTTGCAAACTTATCAGCTTTATCTAAGTTGTTATTATCAGAACAATGCACGTTTTTCATGATGAAAGTAAAACGATCTCGTGAAATTGCGCAGGTAACTAGTTTATTGTTTCTAGCGTTCAAATTCTCCCAAACCTTATGTCGTCGTGCTAGAACCACATATCCGCTGAAAATCAGTACTCCTATGAAACATCTAAGTTCGTCAATACCTCTGACACCCATTGCATGTTGAGCTGCGTACATATCTGAGTAATTTAGAATCAGGGATAAAGTCTCCTCATCAAAGAACAACTCGAACAATTGCAATGGCGTTAGGTAATTTATTGGTTTAGAAACATTATCAAATTCCCTAAAATTCTTTGGGCTAAGGTCTTGTTTCTTCTATGACAGGAGTTTCTGATTAGGTTTATTTGTTACAAAGTTCGATAGGGCCAGGTCGTCCTCAGTGTCAAATTCGTCCCCAGACGGTTCTTGTTCAATGACTTCCACATCGGAGAGAAGCTGACCCCTGGTAATTACTCATGGTGACAGAATCTTCATCGCTAGAATCCGCATCCTTTGAAATAGCGTTTGCATCCTTGGATGGATAAAGTACAACACTATTTGAGATTGCTGGGTTTTCATCAGGATTTTCGAGTTCCTCTAAGAGTTCGTGAGCTCAAGTTTCATAGGTCGTCTATAAAATATTACCAAATTATTTACTAACAGACACTGCTTAGATAGTCTGAAACAACACTATACCTTATAGCTAAAACAATAATACAACTAAAACGCAAAAATACAAATATTTTCATAATTTTAAAAATAGGAATGATACACATATTACCCTACTGTACTTTTAAAAGCACAGGCATATTTCAGGCAGGATTTCCAAGAAATCTGTTGCGGTTATGAAAAGGTGCACTGAAGCCAAGGGAAGAAAAGAATAATAATAATAATAATAATAATAATAATAATAATAATAATAATAATATACTTACTTCCAATAATCCATGATATCCATGATAACTCAAAAAACTTCGAGTTGAACAAACACCTGTCTAACCTTATTACTTGAGTTCATGCAAACAAGAAATCACGTTACATAGAGCTCTTCTTCTTCTTTCAAATGGCAGTAGCGGCATGTTTGTATCAATAGCTAAACTTTAAATATGGAATTAAAAGTCAATGTACTTTTAAAAGGACAGTAGCTATAAATGGGTTAAGACCACTTCGCTTAATTTTTATTACCAGTATTTTTAGGTACCAGCATAATACGTACATTGTCTGTATGCTTTATTATATAATATGTACTAAAGAAAGTGCTTAAAATCAAAACTTGTGTTAGAATTTGTTTAAACTTTTGTTCCCATAAATCTATTCATGGTTACATTGTCATAGAAAAAGAAATAAAGAGGATGTGTACTACAAAACCTAATCTGTCATGTAGAGGTTGCGTTTCAAACTACTTCAGTACTACCATTACTAGCTAGTTATGGATCTTTTAGAGATAATATTTTAAATGTCATTATAAAACAACGTTGTCAGTTTCCGAAGCCATGCAAAATCTAATTGGTTTTCAATTTGTAAGGTAAACGTTTGTAGGAGTTCTCTTGTGTACCTATTTGGCGTAGATGTACCTTTGAGTTTCAGCAGCTTCTATAAATAGTAAATGAAGGTACCTAATGCCTTTGAATAAAGTTTCTCTGTTTTAATAAAATTTACCTCTTGTGCATGCCGCCACAAAGTTCATTGTCGAGACATCCTTACGTTTTCCTGAAAACGTCTTGTAAGTAGAGCTCTTTGTTGCATTCGTAAATAGATCAACGTCAGGTCGCTGTACTAAGTGACACTTTTACACTATTATAAAGGCATATACGTGGTCTTTTTACACAATTATACATTTAACTTCAGCAACCAAACCCTTACAAACTCCGTTGGGTTTTATTTATTCTGTCCCTTTGTTTCAAACGCCAACAACAGTGCACTAAACGCCATTGTTTGCAGGAGTTATTTACCGAAGTTAAAATGCAATAAATTTTCAAGGGATTCGATATTTACGGCAGTTTTATGCGGCTGTAGAAAATGTCACTTCTAAAATTTACGCCCGGTCACAACGCTGCTACATTGGCTCATAAAATTTTATGGTTAATTCGCATAAATTACCGAATCTACTTTACAATTAATACGAAGCATTAGAAATTGGTTAAGTGATATGTAAATGAACCATGGGTAAGTTTAGGGATTTACATACATTTAATTGAAGCTGTGCTGTTACTTAAAGCACTTGCCTTTTGGGAGTATTAAAAGCACAGCTTGTCCGACTTCTAGATGACTCCGTGTTAAATAATTCCCAACAGCTACTATAAAACACTAACGTTTCTAGATGTGGGACGCGTGAAGTTGCTGAAATTGTGAGGGTACTAAAATGTGGTTGATTGAAATATTAGAGCTCTTCCTCCACCATCAACACAAGCCCCTGAAGACACTACTCTTTGAAATATATACATTTCTTCTTCGAAATACTTACAGAATCAATTTTCCATCCATCCATTTGTATGACGCAACTCTCCAATAAAATGTGGTTAGCTAAAGACAAAACTCGTATAATTATGCTTTGGTAGTCGTTGACTCAGTTGTTTATGACATTTGACAATTAACTATCGTCGATTATTTTAGGTTAAAATGATAATTTCATATAATAATTTCACTTTGACAAGTAGCTCCCAGAATATCCAGACGCTAACGCTTCGTATAACCAATTATTAGAAAATGTGAACTAGCGTCTGCCCTTTTCGTGATAAAGAAAGCAGTAAAACAATGAAGGGTAGTAGGCTGTTTCTCGAATGTCCTGTGGGACTATTAAAATTCTATCATATTTTGTATTCATGTTTTACCATACGCAGATAAGATTATGTACTTGTTACTATGTGTAACTATTAACAAAATTCTGCGTTAACCTATAAACAAAAATAACTTTGCTGCTTATTTAGTAATTTTCTTGTATTTAAACATTCCCAAAAGGATATACTGAATGCCAAAAACTTAAAAGTTTCATAGTTGTTAATGTTGCGTATCCAAAATAACATAATTTAATATACCAACAAAAGAACATATATTTATTATAAAAATACATGTATTACATATTTCATTGCTACTGTTTGCTATATGTATAATTTTAACTATATCCTAGAACGGATAAAATTTTTTTACAACGAATACGATATTGCGGAGAGAGCTCATGATTTGCTTCCTAAAAATCTTTAATTCCTACAACCATTCTGGTCACCTACTTCGGAGAGTTTTCTTAGCATAGTTTTAAGATTACATAATAATGAATGGAAATAATCTTTAAAACGTGAGCTGCCTATGACTATAGGTACGACTCAGGGCCGGCGTTACTATGTTTGGCGCCCTTCTGCAATTTAAAAAATAGCGCCCTTCTTTGTCATAAAATAAATAGTATTTACGAAATACGCTAGAAATAACCCGATTATATTTTTGGAGTTCACTGTTTTGACACAAGATCGTCGAGCAGCAGTGCCAATAGATTACTGCAGTGATTCTAAAATTGAGGGGTGCGCCCTCTTCGGGGGGCGCGGAGTACCTAAAGGGTGAAGTTTTGAAGAAATCGAAAGAAGTGGAAATCTAAGAAAAAACTGAAAAACTACTTTATTGAAACAAAAGGTTTTAATGCAACTATTTATTGCCAAAACGCAATTAAAAAACCGAAAAACATAAAATATATTCTGAAAATAAAATAATAGGATATATAAAATCCAGCGTATTGAATAAACTAGTTACTCTTGCGGGTTCATATCAATATTGCAAAATATGCTGACCAACTAATTAAAACTAAACAATAACAGTGATTCTATAAGATAATAGCGTTCTTGAGCCTGTATTTCAGAGCAAAGCTTTTCATAATGATAATGATATATTAAGAAATGACACTGTTAGTTATCTTTCTATATTTAACTGATATCTATATTTTGTTCATAAGGAAGTGACAGAAGTGCACGAAAAGCTCTTGACTTTAGCATCATTAATATCGGACCAAAATTCTAACAGCGATTTAGTTCCAAATTATCTTTTGTTTTCGCTGCTTCACATGAAGTCTATAAATGGTTCTTCTTCTTCTTCAATTAAGAAACTTTCAAGTTTATTTTGAAATTGGTTTCCAGCCCAATCGCACATTATGTTGTCGTCGGTTAAAAAATAGTTTTTAAGATTCTTCATCAACTTTGTTAAATGATTTTTAATAGTTCCCAATAAAACGTTGCGGTGTAGCCCTTCTGCCTTCTAGGTTTGCACGCATTCATCCACATTTGCCAACACTTCTAATTTTTGTCGCTTTACCTTCTTGATTTTTTTTAAGCATTAACTTTGCCACTTATCTTTAAGATATGTGTATTTTTTCCTTAGATGTTGCTCAATTTCATGACAAATTGATTTTCCTCTTCCAAGTAGATTGCTATTTCACCTCTTAATTCAAATGCGTTGTAAACGATTTCCTCGTGATAACCATCCTGTTTCCCAATTAAAATAGTAACGCTGAATTTTTGACTGAAGCCATATCTTTGTAATGTATAGAAAACGGTCTTGGTTTTAAGAGTGTCATTTTTAAATAGTTCACCACGATTATAACTATTGTTAACACATTGTTTAGAACAGAACTCATGTCCTTCGCAGCAAGAGCTTCACCAATGTGTCGAAATAGATTGTGCGAATTTTTCCCTCACAAAGACTTCTAAACTTTTAAACTTTCTGTACCTAACTCGAGCACCATTTGTTTTGAAAGTATGCATTGAATTTTTTGACGTTTACATAAGTTTTCTACAAAAAATTGTTCTCCTTTTTCATTTAAATATTCTTCTATTTAGACGACCCTCATATGTTGGCGCATTTATGCCACGCTTACTGTATGGTGTCGCCCCTGGTACGACTATATCTTTTACTAAAAGTATCGTTACACGGATGGAAACATGCTTCTTGATACACATTCAATCTACACAGTTATTCCTTTAAAAGTAAAATATATTTTTCTGGTCAAGAAATTCCTGTTGCTCTGTTCGAAAACCGAAGACGCAGTTTCGTGTGAAAATTGCGAACACCGATGGCGGTTTCTGAACATACATACGAGGGCAGCCTTTTAAGTTTTTACAAAAACTAGAAAAGAAAATTTTTTTTGTTTTTGAGGGCTTCTTGAGGTGATGAAAATCGATGTCCACGCATTTTTTGTTGGACATACGGGAATCCAAAGAAGTCGTTAGGCGATAAATCAGGTGAATACGGGCAATGAGGCATTAATTAAAATTTTCCTCCTTCAAATAATCAACTGTTTGATGTGCTGTGTGAGAGATGATGATGAAGAATGATGCGACGTTTTTGGTTGTTTTTCCTGATTTCGTCGATGACTTCTGGCAAACAAATTATTGTATACCATTCAGCGTTAACTGTTCTTCGACACTCTAAAGTCTAAAGGAATGGTTGCGACACGTCTAATACGACCGAAGAAACAAGCGATCATTTTCTTGGAAGTGCTTCGTGAACGAACAACTTTTGTGGTATTCGCTTCATCTTGGAACACCCAAACAGTAGATTGTTACTTAGTTTCCGGTTCATACGAATATATATATTTCGTCTCCTTTTACGATGTTGTATACGGATTTAGCAGATCCTCGGTCGAATTTTTTGAGCATTTCCTTACACCAATTTACACCAGTCTTTTTTTGAGCTTTGGTCAAATTATGCGGAATCAATCGGGAACAGATCTTTTTCACAGCTAAATGTTCATGCAAAATCGAATGTACTGCAGCCTTCGATATGCCTAAGGATGCCTCTATCTCACTGTAAGTCACATGCCGATCTTCTCCAATCATATTGCGCACAGTATCGATTTGTTTTGGAATAACAACCGATTTTGGTCGACCTTCAATAAACTCATCACTGATTCATCACACATGACCACTACGAAATCCTGCAAACCAAATATAAACAGTCTTTTCTAATGGTGCTTCATTACCAAATGTTGAACGAAGTGATTCTATGCATTGTTGTTGAGTTAGGCCTTTACTAAAATCGTAATAAATCATCCAACGAAAACCTTCATGTGAAATTTCCATTATTTCACAAAATTGCTTTCTTTAAGCGGTCACTGTAAACAAACAACTCGGTCAATTTCTAAGCCGCCACTGTTTTCACAATAACAAATGTCAAATTTTACGAAAATTGTAATAGTAAACACATCTCAATAGCACCACCTAGTGGTTGTAAAAACTTAAAAGGCTGCCCTTGTAGAAGCATGGATATACAATATTGAGAAAGGATGTCTAGCTACAAAAACTGAAAAATTGTCGTAATTATCAAAGAATTAATGTAAAAGTAATTGCAAAAACTTTGTGAATAATCGAAAACGAACGTTTATCTTTCCATAACAATTTTTCCACCCATATAATCGTGTTATGAGATATGGGAAGTCCGCATTTGCGCAAAACGCAAAATGGGTGGCAATTTGAAAATTAAATTGTAAAATAGAATAGCAACAATAATATTCCAACGACTCTCAGCGTCATCCCATGACAATAAAACAATGTCAAATTACGTAAATATGTATACAACAAAAATATACATACATACCGACAAGAAAAATATGTTTAGGGACCTCGTTTCTAAATTTAAACTCAGGGGCCTCGGTGGAGTAGTGCGGATACGCGTTGCCACTCGAGGTCACAGCGAAATGTAGTCGATCGGCTGGGGTGTTCAAATCCCAGCTGGGGCGACCGCATTTCACTTAGTTAAGTTTAGGGTGCATGTAGCATGAATATTTAATGTGTAAGGGACGCCCGCACCCCCCTGAAATAATGCGAAAGCGGTTCCGGCGGGGCGGGAGGGTACGGTACCTAGTATGAATGAATGAGAGAAAAAAAAATAATTTAAATTCAGCTGTTTTAAAATGTATCTCGTGAATCTAATATAGATACCGCAAGAAGCTCTTAAATTGAAATTTACATTTCCGAAAATCCATCTAAGACCAGCTAGAGCAAGTGTTCAGAATGCATTTAAAATATTAGGATGAAAGGGAGGGAATACTGTCGCATAACGCTGATGTTAGACATGCATGTAAAGTGTGTTGCCTATACACAGTGCTTAATATCGCATAGCTATTATCACGAAAATATAATTTAGCTCAGCAAAATTCGACAGTTGAATGAAATATTCACCCAGGTCATCCCGTGCAAGTGTGCAGGTTGTGCCCCACACAAAGGCTCCTGTTCAAGAGGTACTTTATACATCAATTACACGTTTAAAAATAAACAGTAAGGGGATAAAAAAATTGACAGGAAATTTAGCAACCGTAACTTGTAGGGCCAGATTAACCCTTAGGCTAAACAGGATTAGTCTTCGACCCTTTGTGATAGACATAGAAATAACAATGAGTAAGTTACACTTAATTTGTTATTATTTCAACTCTTTTTCAATCTATATACCTATGCGGCCCTTTTTTCAAGTAGCCTTTTGGTCCAAAAAGGCCTAATCCTGGCGCTGGTAACGCGGTTATTTAAAAGCTAAAATTAATACAAATTATTTGCTATCAACGATGTCCAGAGAATGTTTTACCGATTTGTCAATAATCTCAATAGAAAATAATATTATAGATACTGTAGATATAAATAATCTAATTATGAATTTTCTTGCGGCTAAAGCTAGAACGATAACCATGTAAGAAATGATACATCATATAGAATTATAGAGGACGAGTCTGCTAGGACTTGATATCTTACTTATATAAAATATCAGAAACAATGTATCAGGGCAGATTGTAATAGGCTATGTATAGGAGATATAACATATTTTTTGGTTGTTCCTATAAAGTTATCTAATTTTTAGAAAAAACTATTTATATGTATAGTTATAAACGTTTATGTTTTCAAACATTAAGACTTTTTAGTGTCGATCATTGCCTCGTCGTCCTCTGTAAGACTCCATTTTGTATGGATAAAAATCGTTTATTTTAAGAGTTATTTTAAAATGTTTGAATAAATGTTGTGGATTTGGTCTGTTGATATATGATTCCAGGTAGATCTATGTTGTTATTTTTTACAATTTGCGTTAATACCGCACTAATTTGTACTGGCAAGCCAAATTCAAAACATTTATTTGAATATTTTACGAGAAACTTTTTAAAAATTGAAAGTTACAGAGAAAACGTGCCAAGCAATAATCAACTATAAAAGTTTAATTTTTAGAATCATATCAGTATCTAAACATTATTTAACTTAACTGGATTAGCCAACAAATATTTTGATAGTGTTTATACATAAGGGGCACTTTCTGTTACAATCTGTCCAAACTAATTTTTTTTAAATTTTGTTTGATAGGGACACTAAGTATAACATTGAACAAAGGCGCCTCTTACCTACCGGGCGGCACTGTATTGACCAGAATTACCTCCTCAAAATCACTGGTACAGTTGGCCGCTGACAAATCTTCTTTATAAATTCATACTTAAAACAGTCGTTTGCAAAAATAATACGGTCATACATTTTTTATTGCAAACTAAAAACGATTGACAATAGTTTAAACCACAACAAACGGTGATTTGTTAGGTAACGCAAAATATTATAAACGATTTTGATTACTGTAAAATGTGTAATATTAGTTTATTGTTTTGTGAAGTAGTAAAAGATTAGGAAGCTTTTCGACTTATACACATAATGAAATCTTAATACGAAGCCGGGATTAGCATATTTTAAAATTTAGACTGAATTTCCTAACACAAGTGTTTTTTATTTCCACTCCTGTATCAGTCTACGCAATAATTTAAATGTTCCTTTATTTAAAATTGATTTCAAAATACAAAAGATAATCCTTCCATAAAACTCTTTATAGAAGTGCATTACATTCTGTAGTTTGATAAAAATAATAGAGAATTCTACTGTTTATCATTGATTAAATGAATACATACAAAATGCAGACAATTGTTTTTCCCAAATATCTGTCTCTTAAGGAGTTATACTGCACAAATACAATGCCGTTAGTAATGTACAAATTTCATATAGTATTCTGTAGGTGTGTTGGTGTTAGTAACATTAAATACAAACGATTTCCACAAATATACTTAAGGGATGTTTATTTGATGAATAACTGTTTATACAGCATAATATGCTTGTACCATTAAGCGTGTTTGTAATATGAAACTTCACGCTGAAAATGCTGGCTTTAAGTTAATATCGATCCTAGTCTAACACTAATAGGATTGTGTACATCTTTCAAGTTCGTCAAAGGAATTAGAGACGAAATACTTAGTTAGAAATTATCGTTGTGTAATCTATCGTTTGATGTTGCTTACCAGGAGTTTAAATAGAAATTTAAACGGAAGATTTTACTAAATCTAAGATTTTCGAGTTTTATGTATTACTATTTGCCTAATATTTGCTTCTATTAAATTATATTCAGTAAAAGACGTTTATCTCTGAAAACCGAATTTAATTACACAAAATCTTTGTTTCGTACTTACTTGACCATGCCCTGTGCAAATCCCCTTATTGATTAAATTTAACAGTCGGATTTGTTACCGTGAAAAAGGTTTTCCATCCTTGAGAGCTGGAACGGAAGGCAGGATAAGAATGACAAAAATGTTTATTCTGTCGACTACTAGAAGAAGTTTTTCTTTTTTGTCTGTACTATTGAAACAATCTTATATATTCATTTCATGCAGTGCCTTTGATAATAGTGGAGTAAGAATATTTTATTTTATTCCATTACTCAACGTAATTTAATATACATATTCAATAAAGATCCTTTTTAAAGTCGATTTGATTTTTTGGCTAAAATAAGTATGCAATTGTAGTATCACTGTTTTTGTTTTAATTTGGTTTCACAGCCAAAATAGTACTGATAGTTATTAAAGAGAAAGAAAATTTTAAATTTCCTGTTTCTAATTTACTAGCTACAGAGTTGATACCGGGAGTGATCCAGGGCTATTCTAATGATGGCTACCAAATTCGAACGTACTAATTTGCAAAGGAAGATAAGATATCCAACAACTGGAGAAGTAAAGACGAAACAAACTTTTTGCCGGAACTTATAAAAAACTAGTTCTTACGCAACCATTAAATGACAGAATGTAGATCCGTTATTAAAAAAATCACTAACAATATTTTAAGTGCCAAGACTATGAAGATTTGTATCGAAACCGAAAGCACTTGGGAAAACTGTTGTAACCTATTGGGAAGAAGTTTCTAAAATAGACTAAGCTGTAATAAGAACAGCATTAAAACAAACAGTAGAAGATACTTTTAAGGTATCACTGAACAAATGTCTTAAAGACATTATAATTTTGTTCGAAAGGGAGATAATGGGATAATGTGCAAATATTGAAAACTACCGCCCCATGAGCTTTTTGTCTCACCTAATATACTAAAACACTAACAAAAATTATAAAAAAAACGCTTAAATAACAAATTTGATTACCATTCAGCCGATTGAGCAAGCGGGGTTTCTAAAGGGCTTCAACACGACGGATCATGTTCAATCAGTGTATATCCTGGACGAATCAAAACGTTGGGTATTCGTCAATTTTCTCGCTGCAACTACTAAAACCTGCCTTAACATAGGTGAAAATTTACAGACATTGTTGAAAAAAAAAGACTATTGACTAAGCAACAATTATGAATTCAGTTATTATTTAATTGGGCTATTATACTTTTATAATAAAACTGATACATTAAGCTGACACTAAACTAATGTTTAAGTTCTTTGATTTTATAGCAACAAAGTCTTTGATTTGTATTGAGATATCTACAACTCTACATAGTAAATTTTATTTTAAAATTAAACATCTAAGTAAATATTAGATACACGTAGGAAATCAGTAAGTCCAAAATTAGTAGCAGCACATCTTCCTTGAATACTTTGTCTCTTACGAGACGTAGTGAGCTTCTCTCCTATGCCTGTGTTGCGTGTTTTTTAGTACCACGGACATAGAGGACCTACAGCTTAACGTGTAACTTTTACTCCATCGGAGACTTATTAGGCAGAATACCTCGTCGGTTTGTCACTGCCTTGCGACGGAGAACAACCGTTTAAAATCCGATGTTCCCATAGTGAGAATTGAACGCCAGTGGTTCAGCGCGCTGACCTATAGACCATAACCGCCTCTGGCGCCTAAACTGACTGTTTTCGCAGTTTCTCTTCCTCGTACGCTACTCTAAGTTCTAGCATCATAACCCGTCTTAGATGGTCATTCATAATATTTTCGTATGTCTTAGAATGCATCAAGCGCAACCATAAACAGAATTCAAAAACATTAAAAAATATATACAAATAGAATCGAAAAATTCTGTATAATTGATTTGATATTAATTGATACCTATTACATACTTTATAAGGATGGTGATGTGGAATATGCAATAATCAGTATCTGAATACTTAACAACTACTACACCCTTGGCAATAAAAAAATAAAATTTTAATAAGAAAAAACAAAAATTATGTATATTTCATGTCGTGGGGTGCGTAGTAAAAGTGAAAAATTCAAATTATTTAATTTAATAATAAAATTAAATGTAGGTAAGGTAAAACTTAATACGGGAGGCACGAAGAAAGATGGCGTATTATGTATTTTTACGAAGAGATAGCAAGTTTCATTCTACATTGTTTTGGCGGTACAGCCAAGATTAGCGGGTATCGTAAGCAAATAAATTTATTTTCCTATGGCCGAATTCAGTCAAAGCTGCTTAGAAGAATATTATGTCGAATTTCCACAAGGTGCAGTTAAGAGTAAACCATTCTTAGAAAACAATTTACCTGAAATACGGGTATTGGTCTTTGGAAAATACTTAATAGAAAATAGAAATTATTGGAAATGATTCATTTCCATCTCTTACAATAAATTTTATTTATAACAATTATAACCAGGTTTAGGATAATTTGCATACGCAGATATGCAAATGCATATTTTTACTATTTTACATAATAAATGTGTATTTTCAATGTTTCCAATTAATGCTGCATATTTCTAAAAACCTTGATTTTACGCTGCATAAAATGTAATTATTTTGAAGGATTTAAACATTTTCAAAGAAGAACCACATGAAAAATACATTGGTTTACATTTTTGGTTAAATATTCGTAAATTTTAAGATTAAGCACTTCCAGATAACCATCCTAATATTTTACTAGTAAATGCAAATTCTTTTTCTTCAATTCTTAAATGATTTAGGGATTATAGTCCAGATGAACATACATTTCCCACTGAGCATTCTTTGTAATAATAGAAATATATTACACCATGTAATTACTAATTGCAATAATGATATTTAAATTTAATCTCAATTCTAATTTAATATTAATAATTCAGTAATAATCAGTTTTTACATCTATCCAAGTCTTAGTCTGCTTAGACGGCTATAATTTAAAGTGCATATTTATTTGCATATTTTACGTGCATATTGGCATGCATATATGTATACCAAATATGGTTTACCCCACCGAGGTCCGAAACCGGCTAACCTGTAAAAAAATGTTAGGGAGGACAAACCGTCCCATGGTCGAGGCTGTAGGGTTGCATATCTCAATCATGTCTACGATTATAATTTGTGGCATTTTTATTCGATACCGGGGGGAGAAGTGCTTCGTTTGCCCCTCTCTGTCGACGCCCATACTGTCTGAAGAAATTATATTATAACCAATGTCGTGTTTATAAGTGAGGTTATGTACACATTAATAAAGTACGCGATAGGTTAACAAAATTTCCCATCGGCGTACTTCAATAGTATACTTTTTGGGATACGCGCTGTAAGAGTGGTATGTATTGCGTATTTATAAATACTGTACATATTTCGGTAGAATAACTAACTAACTGAAGGTATAAGACGGCAAACATCTGCCACAATATATTTATTTTTATTTATTATGAAGCTTTCACAGGCGTTAGAGGCCCGTTACTTTTGGTGTGAGACAAGGCTAAGTTAGTTTGTGCAGTGCACAACAGGGCCCGAATATGCGGTTTACCGTATTGGTGCGTAACCATGCTTAACCTGCTGATGTGTGGTTTGTGTATAAGATCTTGATTCTTGTTACTCCTTTAGTGCGATTGTAACACGAAGAAATTTGATCCCCAATGGCAAATGAAGGACGGGACCCAGTACCGATCACCCAGGGAATTAGAAAAATTTCCGACCCTGGAGATATTCGAACCGGGAAGCGTTTGGACTATTACATCCATAGCTTGACTCTTCTACCACTGGGCCATCCCCGCCCCCACTCTGTCACAATAGGGTGTTCCAATTTTTAGAAATGAAAGCATGTGTATTTGAATCCGCTTACTTCGATGAAAATCAATGATCTCGAAATACAATATCTCAAAAGTCATACATTGTGAACAGCAAAATCTCTAAAAACATTATAATCAAAATTTAAAATTGAATTTTAAATTGTATGCATTTTTTATAATTTCACAAAATGTATACTAAAAATATATTATAGTACTTTTATATTTATTATTCTATTGAACTAACAAATCTTGTATTCTTCCTATAACACATAATTAGTAATAAATAGGTGCACTTATGTTCTTCAGGAGATATTTAACAAATTGAAATTGTTGAAAATCATGATACTATCTACAGAAATTTTGATTCTTCTAGATTTTCGATTCTAGACTTGGATTTAAGATTTTCACGTAAAAACTTTATCTTTTTTTTTATTAACTCCACTAGTTAACAATCTGCCCCTGTTGAGGGCAATAAGAAATATATATGTTTAAAGCTAATGGCAGTCTAAGCTGCCTTACCAAGGTCTTGCGGAAAAGGGTTCCAGAGAGCGCTCTCCATACAAAGTTTCTTAAGTAAAGAACAACAGTTACTTTATGTGTTTTGACAGGATACGTGACTTTATCTTAAGTTTAAAACCGTTTCAAAATGTACGGCAACTAAGATATACAGGAAAGCCTTTCTAATATTTCGTCATTACTAAGTAATTCTTTGTTAAGTGAAAGGTATTCCACTAGGGAATGAACGTAACTGTTCAGTCTGCGACATCAAATTAGCTGGTTAGGGAATTCAACGGCCGTAGAGCATATCTCAATAAAACAAATGCAAGTTTTGTTGTTTACACTTCATGGTATATTTGGAGAATATTCCAAATGATAAAATGTAAATATCGTAGTTATGAAGCCTGCTTTAGTCTTAGTTAATTAGGAAGATAAGGAATATGCGACGCCCGCAGTTATGCTCCACCACTGATACTGTGCAAATACACATCTCTAAAAGTAATTGTTCAAAACCTTTAACGTCGTGTAAGTTCCGTTACTGCAGTACATAACCAACCTAAACTTGAGTTATTTTAAACGGAAGCTATTTTAAAAATACTCGAACCGCTATAAGTTCAGTTGTATAAGATAATAATGAATCTAATGGCCACTTTACTTACCTAAGCCTGCTCAACTTCTACCATTTTTATTCTGTGCCTGAAACCATTCATTAAAATTATTTAGTTAAGGTGAACGCTGATAAACCAGTGAAATCTCAAGTCCCATTTAAAAAGTTTTGAATGCATGTACTCCACATTTTGTGAATTGTTAAAATGAAACTTATCAAACTGTAAATCACCAGAATGAAACAGAATTAATTCTGGTAAAAATAATATTCTTCAGTTATTTATTTCGTATATTTTATTAATTACTATTTAACGCAGTAAAATAAATACTTATCAATCCGATAGCGACTTGTATTAATTCTAAGTTTTAATGAATTTTACTAATTACTTTGTAAATACTTTCAAATAATATCAAATACTCTATATTGAACTTCCGCTTAAGAATAAGTGTGTGGGGTACAATCTAAACAGTAAAATTAAATTTAGCACTCCGTGTAGTATTGAAATAACAAAGGAAATCTAAATATTTGATTCTAAAATAATAACGGGCAGGGAAACGTCAAGTCTTATAAATTGTGATAATACATGTAAATTCGATTTATGCTACAAATACAAGTCAATCTTGGCATCTGCGACAATGCCTGTAAACATTTCTTTTCACAAAGCTTTTATATGAGTCATAAATTTTAGTAACTTGATCCTTCCTTATTTTTTTCTAGAGCGAACCATATTGCATGCGCAAAAATTCCAGTGAAAGGTTGACAGGAAACGCTCAGTTTGAGGGATACGCCTTGGACTTAATCGATCAGATATCACGCATTTTAGGATTCAATTACACTATTCGCTTAGCACCTGATGGCAGATATGGCTCCTACAACAAACAAACCAAAGAATGGGATGGAATGATAAAAGAGCTTCTGGACCAAAAAGCCGATTTAGCTGTAGCAGATCTTACTATAACTTACGAAAGGGAAAACGCTGTGGACTTTACGATGCCTTTTATGAATTTAGGAATAAGCATCCTGTACAGGAAGCCCTTCAAACAAGCGCCTAATCTCTTTTCCTTCCTGTCGCCCCTTTCGCTCGATGTTTGGATCTACATGGCCACCGCCTATTTAGGAGTCTCTGTCTTGCTTTTCATTTTAGCCAGGTAAGATCTCGTCTAAGGAAAAATCGTTGTCACCACAATTTTACATAATGAGTTTGTTTAAAGTTGGTTGCTCCATCGCTTTGTGTCTCATTTTCCGCTGGATGAAGACGGGTTGAGGATATTACAAATTTATACGCCGTTGTTGCTAACTAGCAAATTGGAAAAACGTTACCTGTTTGTTGCCTTCACGTCTGAAATCTCATTCTCGGAAGCTATTTAAATGTTTTAGTCAAACGTTAGAAATCTAGAATTGCCTTCATGTGGAATTTTTCGCCACGAACAATACATCCAAGGCTTTTACAAATTGCTAGTTAGTTCGTTGCTGTAAAGGCGCAATCTGTTATAGATTCACCCCGTACGAGTGGCAAAACCCACATCCCTGCGATCCCAACCCGGACCACTTGGAAAATCACTTCACATTACTCAACTGCATGTGGTTCGCTATCGGATCGTTAATGCAGCAGGGCTGCGACTTTTTACCCAAGTAAGTGTAGTCAGCGTGATTAAGCCCCCTTGTGGTTGCAGGTTCAGCCCTTACGAATGGGATAACCCGCATCCATGCAACAGCGATCCGGATGTGTTGGAAAACCAGTTCACTTTGATGAACTCTCTCTGGTTCACCATCGGATCTCTGATGCAGCAAGGCTCCAATATTGCACCAAAGTAAGTTTGTTGTGCTAGAGACTTGATCATGTAGCGCCCCACTTGCATTCATAAATAAGTTTGGTGATTATTCTGGTCTTGCTGCATCAGCCATTTAGCTGCCCTTGAATTAGATCTAAGCTTATAGTGAATTCCAGCACGTTGCTATTTACTGTGTTGTACAAATCAGAAGATTTATTTACCAATTGGCTTTTATAAAAACTTCTTCGAGAGTAGCCTCGTCATTTATCACGTTTCCCCCGATTCAGGACAGTTATCAAAAAGCGGCATGCGAGAGATTTGAAATTTTATTTACAGTTCATTGATGCTCCGTCAGCTATCAGAACTGAAGTCCTTAGAGCTTTTATCATTCCTAGCAGCGCCATTCAATATCATTCGTTTGAACTGCATAGACGTGCGCATAATAGAAATCGTGAATACCTTCGACATTCCTTAATTTGAAATTACAACTCGAATAACCTTACCTTGATAACTAACTAAATTGAAAATCAGGATTAAAATGAAGAAAACGGTTTTACCTTTGTTAATGCGATAATAATTATTGCTAGATCAGTCTTTGTAATTAATATAGGCTCGCTAGATCAAAAATGTCAGATATTCAGTCAATACCAGAACAACGTTGAACGAACGGTGATGAATGAATGTTTACTGTTCACCTAAATGGAACTAGACAAATAATTTCATTGCAATTGTTCAAAAGGTTATAGATTACAACACTATGAGATACGATTTATCCGTTATTAAAAATGTGGCTACTGAATCAGTGAAAGTTAAACTAATCAGGGAGACGTATATACATTTTTAATTGTGTTGTAGGATGGTATTCAGAGCCTATATATTATTGTTTTATGTATTATAAGCAATAGCTTCGCCACTGGTGGTAACACTGTTGAAACTTTATATATTTTTTTCTTAATCTTGCTTTTTAACTGAGTTTTTTATTCTTCCTTCTTTATATCGTTATCCACTTCCTTGTCGCTGTGGCTGACGCTGTTTGTGTCCCAATTCGAGTCCCAGACGCAGTCTTTGTTCTACTCCCAGTTCCAGGACCTGTCTAATGCCATTCTCAGTCCCAGTCATCTATTAGTTATTTTCAAATTCTTAAGCTAGAGTTTATTTTGACTTAATGTACAGAATTAAATATTAATGCCTGTTTCATTATTTTAGTCTATAGTTTACATAGTTTTAGAGCTTAATTTTTTGCATTCATTCCTTAAAAATCATTTTTCACCCCCGAAATAGTAGAAATTGGTATGGAAGTCATTTTGGGCAACCTATTCAAGAAAATTATGTCAAAGTCAGATTTGATAAAAAGCAGCGTAATTTTTCTCATTTTATTCGGCAAAGTTCTGTTTAATTATGTTTATGAATATGTTATGTAACAGAGAGCCCTATAAGCTTACAAAGATATTTTACGTTGACTTGCATTAAAAAAATGTCACGGGCGTGGTTAGACCCTGTATCAAGATTCATGTTTGTATCGCAGGGGTTTATAAACATTCCGTATAAATATCACAATGTGTGTGCCTAATTCCTCATAGTATTTATTGGCCTTCTACTGTGCGATACAATATGTATAATATACGATTCAATAATTTCAGGCGTGTGCTTATAACTATTTTGCTCAAATCTTAATAAATTACTCAATGACGTATCTACCACTTTTGCTAGCTTTTGGTATCATATAGATTATTTTATCGCAGATCGATTTGTGAGTTAAAGTATATCTGACCCTATTCTGAAGCCTGCAAAATGTTTTTGAAAGGCATATTCTTCCCATTTCTTTGTGATATGCTAGTTTATCACCTATTTTTTATGCCGATTCTCAGTCAAAGAAAGTTCCTGCATTTTCTTGCCATGTCCGCTATTTCATTGACCATTTTATGTGTGAATTTACATCATTATGTGGCTTTACAGGGTTTACAATTTATTTGCGGTAGTTCTCGACTTCCTCTTAACTTTATATGATTTTCTGTGCACATTGTTGTATTCTATTCGCATTTTCCATTTGTACTTGGTTCCTTCCGTTAACTATGTCATTTAACTACCAAGTTTCAGCAGCAGTCTTATTTTTTTTACGCTTCGCTGTACAAGTACTTAATATCAGCCGCAAAACATCTAGAAGCATCTTTTGCAGTACAAAACAGAAATTTCTTGCAAACTTTCCAAGAATTTCTGTTCGTTTTATCGATGTAAATTAATTGAGTAACCACAAAAAGGCTTTGAAGAGCTTGCGGCAAATTTATTAAAAGAACTCAGCGGAGGTTGTTCTTATAAATAATTAAATCAACAGGCGTAAGAATTAATTTTGCTGGTTTGTATTTATCGGGAATTTGGGGGTTGTATGTTTCAGAACTTTACAGAAAGGGAATTTCAATTAATCTCAATTTCTAAATAGGTTTTTTCTGAAATTTATCTTCCTAAAAGTAGAGAGAATAACACGAGTTGCCTTTGCACAAATTTCATATTGTGTGAGACTTAACCACTTCTACAAACACACCATATGAAAATGTAATCCAGTTGATGTGACTTGCTAAATAACCAACGTGTGCGGTAAACGCAAACATTGTTAAAATAAAGTGTGTATAAATGCCTGGATATTTTTATTACTCGTTATGAATTATTTACTTAGGTGGACTCGAGTTCGTGCAATCACAGAGAGCGGATGTGTGCAGCGTGCAGCGTGCAGTTTAAGTGATACCAAGCGACCTTGATAATATACATTAATATAAACATTTTTAACAATAATAGTGATCTATTGCCAAACATTTTTTTAGCCAGTAATACTGTAGGCGATTATCTGCGGGCTCGGAGCCGTAGATAACGCTAACGTGTTTTCTTGTGAAGTTATAAGATATCAACAATGTCATACAACCGCAACGTAGCCAAAGATTTATTTAATAAAATTCGGACAGATAATGTAAGTAATAAACCAAACCATATTTATCCGGTAGTTAACATAATACAACAAGGTGAACTATCGCAAGACGTGTTAGGTACCAACATGCAGCTAGATACAAACAACCCAATGGACACAGAAGACGATGAAGGTAAAAACAATGATATTAGCCAGAATGCAGACAAAAACCGAGACTCTGATGCATTATCACCGGAGATAAGTGAAATGCAAAAGCGATACAAATGGAACTCGGACAATATGCTAACTAAAAACAGGTACTACCTACCAGAAAGTATTGAAAGACAAATAAATACACAGGAAGGTACAACATCCGATATTCAAAAAACCAACCCGAAGATACCACCAATATTCCTGCATGAAGCAAACAACCATAAAACCATTATAGAAGATGTCAAAAAAATGGCTAAGGATGAGTTCACAACAACATACACTGCAAAACATATACGTATAAATCTAAATTCTGTAGAGGATTACCGGAAACTGACTAAATATTATGATGAATTACAGTTAAAATATCATTCATTCCAAACTCCAGAAGATAGACCTCATTCGGTTGTGATTAAGAGCATTCCAATTTCACTCTCTGAGCAAGATGTACTAGAAGAATTGCGGCACATAAACAAAGACTTACCAATAATTAAAATTACTAGATTACTGAACAAAAACAAACAACCAATCCCAGTCTGCGTAGTCGACCTGACAAATAATAATAAAGCTAAACAAATATACAATATTGATAAACTCTACTATTCAATAGTCACAGTTGAGCCAAGAAAAAAATCGCAAGAAATACCGCAGTGCATAAGATGTTAAAGGCCGGTTTGGACATACTAAAAATTATTGTAAACTCGACGCAAGATGTGTGAAATGTATGGGAAGGCATATGTATAATGAGTGCACAAAAAAAAAGGACGATCCACCAAAATGTGTGAATTGCGGAGAAACGCATTCCGCCAATTATAGAGGCTGTAGTTACTACCAGGAACTTAAAGCAAGGATGAACTCCACTAGGGAAAGACAAAACCAGCGAATATCCCGACCTGTAAGTCAAAATGTTCATTTCTCTCAAATATTAACAGGGCAACACGCAGCCGGACCACAGGAAGCTAAACCCGCCGAAACAGAAAAAACATCAACAAGTTCACTTATGAACACAATTCTACAGCTACTTACCCCTTATATTG
>JABXWE010004177.1:0-10698 GCA_014611495.1 Limonius californicus
AGCACAACTTCAAATCGAGACTCTTTTCTAAATAATTTCTTTGAAACAAAATATTCTCAGGGTAATTTTTAATTTATTCAGGTTGAAAATAATTGAGTATGGTAAGCTTTGATTTCTCAAATCTGGACATGCAGGAAGCTGACAAGAAAGTTTTAAAAACTCTTTAAATAAATTTAAATAATTTTAAAAATATTGATTTTAAAATAAAATAATCCTTTCAAAAATGTTAAACACAATACATTTTAACGATTATATACACACAATTATCAAAGGAATTAATAATCAATTTAACATAATTTACTGAAATTTTTATTTTTCTTTCCTCAATACCAACCTTAGTTCCGGTCTATTGCATGAAGCCATGCAATTTTCCCACAATGCATCTTCTCCATCCCGCTCTAACGGAAAGCTCTATCAAAGTTCCTCGGTCTGCTTGCTTCTTTGTTGTTTTCTTCGGTATTCATCAAGTCTTGTGTAGATTTTTAAAGATGAAATCAATTCGTCTTGTAATCTCTTGGATCTTTTAGCACAGGTAAGATGAACGTAGAATCCGCTTGTAGTAGAATTTAATTATCGTAGCCGTTCAATATGATTTGTAATGTTTTAGGTTAGGTTCATTGACCTCCAAACATCGATCGGAATTATTAGCAGGATATATCGATGATTATAAATCAATAATTACTAAATCGAAGCACTTGATTTCTTCTTCTATGCAGCACTGTTCATTTGAATAACTTCGTAAGTAAAACACGCTCATTTTGATTAACTTTTGTAATAATAATAATTTTATTGTCAAAAAATTTAATTGTTATACACAATATTATACAATTTCACATGGAGAACCAGCAGCGGATTTCCCCGAATTAAAGTTAGAAGTGGCCCTATTTTTCGAAATCTTTTTATATAGCCAGTTTCGTAACTATAGCAATCTTCAATAACAATTAAAAATTATGTTAACTTAGCTAGATATCAGCTGTATTAAGTAGTTGTTTTGGTAACATATGCTCTGTGTTAGAAATTGTAAATATCTAATCATATATATATATAATAATGTGGTAAAGGGATCGGGGGTTAACGTAAACATTACAGTGCGCGGTGCTCTTGCTAAGAGATAGAAAATTGCTCCGGTACTCCCGTTAGACAAGCTTAAAACCCCTACTGGGTACCTATGACAGTAATTTATGTCCGCCGCTGTTTTGTTTATTCGGCTTCCTTTTACTTTGTTTCATTATAAACACACGGATAGATATGAAAGCGTGGTAGTTGTAATATTCCCGAAGTATGTTAACTTAGCTAGATATATGTGTTACCTAGTTGTTTTGGTAGCATATGCTCTGTGTAAGAAATTGTAAATATCTAATCATGTGTATAATAATGTGGTAAATAGATCGGGGGCTGATGTAAATATTACAGTGCGCATCTTGCTAAGAGATAGTAAATTGTTCCGGTACTCCCGTTAGACAAGCTTAGAACTCTGACTGGTTACCAATGACAGTAAGTTATGTCCGCCACTGTTTTGTTTATTCGGCTTCGTTTTACTTTGGTTCAATATAAACACATGAATAGATATGAAAGTCTGGTAGTTGTAATATTTCCGAAGTATGTTAACTTAGCTAGATATCTGTGATACGTAGTTGTTTCGGTAACATATACTCTGTGTAAGAAATTGTAAATATCTAATCATGTACATAATAATGTAGCAAAGGGATCGGGGGTTGGTGTAAACATTACAGTGCGCGGTGCTCTTGCTAAGAGATAGTAAATTCCTCCGACACTCCCGTTAGACAAGCTTAAAACCCCTACTACGTACCAATGACAGTAATTTATGTCTGCCGCTGTTTTGTTTATTCGACTTCCGTTTGCTTTGGTTCAATATAAACACACGGATAGATATGAAAGCGTGGTAGTTGTAATATTTCCGAATTATGTTAACTTAGCTGGATATCTGTGATACGTAGTTGATTTGGTAACATATACTCTGTGTAAGAAATTGTGAATATCTAATCATGTGTATATAATAATGTACTAAAAGGATCGGGCATTGATGTAAACATTACGGTGCGCGGTGCTTTTGCTAGGAGATAGTAAATTGCTCAGGTACCCCGTTAGGCAGGCTTAAAAACCTTGTTGGGTACCGATGACGATAATTTATATGCGGGATTGTTTTCTTTATTCGGTTTACGTCTTACTGGTAAATTGTAAATTGAATGCAGCACGTGATATTTATTTCAGTTAATTATATTCACATTCTTCTGTTGGCGTTTTGATCCTGATTTTAATTCGACTATATTGTCGGAGTCGGCAAAGTGTCCCTTACGACAGTTCGGCGTTTTGGTCATGATTATCTCGTCTGGACGTTTTGATCAGCAAGTATTCATTATGAACCAGTAATATTAATAGATACGGAAGATTTGGCCGTTTTCGTCTTTGACGCTAAGTTATTAATATTTATAAACTCGTTTAACTCTGGTTGGCGTTTGGACCATGTCGACCAAATGGTCGAACGGCAGTAGGCGTTTTGGACATACGCCGAAATGCCATAGACCCCAGGAAGGAGTGGGACTACGTAAAATATGACACAACAACAAATAGATTTGAACAACTTAGCAATTTATTTTATCCCACTTAGAGCATTAATACCTAAATATTTTCTTTAGTTTTCAAAATGCATCAATATGGATCACTCTTATTTTGTGTTTTTATATATTAGATTACATAAACCGTATGCGAAGAGGTGTAAGAAATTGCTTTGTTTTTTAGGGTACTTAATTTTTGTTCCGACTTAATCAGTAATCAGAAAAATTATACATTTTGAAAAATAGTTCAACTGAAAAACGGTAGAAAATTTGAATCGCAAGGATCGTTTAGATACTTAGGTGCAAAGGTACTTTCAAAAAAGGAAGTAGGCACTTTTGATAATAAGCAACTCAGCAGGTATTTAAGTACAAAACAAGTACCTAGGTACTTTTACCTATTTACCAGTTTGCCTTTCCTTTTCGTTGTGAAAGTTTTGTTTGCTTTAGTTCATTCCTAAATATTTCTTATTATCTTCAGAATAACTTGTTTATATGTAAATCTTTTCTGTTTTATTCTCTATTAAACTCCTGTTCAAAGGTTTTGTCATAGTTTTCGCTGTATCCCTACAATTTTGTTATGTGGTTGTTGTTGTATTCTTCTAAGTCTTCTTTGAAGCTTTTCTTCGATATAGATCTAGGATGGTTTCTGATTTGGAAACTATTTACACTATTTTGCTAAATGTTTAGTGTTTGCTAGTATACATGCAATTTTGTTCTTAGTTCAATCATCTAGATTTATCGAAATCCACTTTCTTTTTTGCTGTTTCTTGAAGCGCGTGTTATAGAACAGGTTTGTCTTTTTCTAGAACCTGTACCAGGCGTTATTCTCTTTTATTTTTTTTCCTTAACTGCATTTCCCTACAACGTCTTCTTTGTCCTCTGTTCTGTCCTGTTCCATGTATTATTGGAGTTGATACCCTATTGCTTTCATCGTGGTTTTCTCTATTGAATATTGTATGTCGCTTCTGTGTTCTAAACAAATTTTTTCTTTATATGTTTCTATTTTTAGACGTAGTCTACTGCTGTTTCATATTCTATGGAAAAAATTCATGTCTCCCCCATTATCCTTGAGGTAGAATGATGTCGCATTGTAGAATTCCGGATTGTAAATCCTACCAACCGAGGGTAATTTTGTTTTATTCCATGTGCGTGGAGGGTCGTGTCTGTTAAAACCCCCCGCTGGTCCTGCGTTCTGACGAGTCAGTGGTTATCAACGCTAAAATTAATTTTCGGCTTGAAGGTCACACTCAGCAAAAACAGGATTACTGGTTACTGTTTGTGCATCTAAATAAACTAACGTTTCGCAAGACATTGCAGCTTGCACCTTCAGAGTCCTCGTAGTACTGAGAGTCAGTGGTTATGTAACTTGCTACCGTTATAAGTGTTATCACATATACAGTACCACATTTTCCACGTAAACCCACAGTGATCGCACTAGGACTAGGTGGGCCAATTTACATATTTGTTTGGAACAAACCGTACAACAACAAGATCCAACGAATCTAGGCCAAATTGTAGTATTCATTCGTAAGTATTTTTCAAGCGTGCTGAACCTATTTTGGGTCATGCTAAATATATTCCAATCGGGATCTATTAAATCCAACCTAAATGGGTTAAGGCTAGTTACTCTATATAATTAAAGCGTATCATATTATACCAGTTCCAGCTACCACTACCAGTACGGTTGTTTGAAACAGTTGCTTATGTAATATATTTCTCAAATTGTACTGAATGCTTAACCTTGGATGTTCTACAGCAAAATCTGTTACATCTTAAACTGATTGCAACATCTATTAAACTATTTTTTAATTGAATGTGTGTGATAATCCCATTTTGAAAGATTTAATTAAACAGAAATAAAAGTTAAATAACCAGTCTGCGTAAGTTGACTCTCCCAAATCTCTTAGGAGTTGCAGATAATTACCGCACCCTTAAACGCTACGTATGTATCTTTTCAGTTAGTCATTGCTGTGCTCTTCGTTGACTAACACTCGATTTTTCCGGCACATTAATCATTTTCTACATACCATGGTTCTTAAAGGAGCGGATGAAGAGGATAACACTTCCACCAGTAAAAAGCAACCAACTTGGTTGAATAATCTCAGTTTCTATTTTACTGAATATTGCGACAGTACCAGCATTCATGGGTTGAAATTCTTAGGCGAAAGAAAACGTTACATCGTCGAGAAGTAAGTGTTAGTAATTTTTTCTGACGTATTTTAATAGGATGAACTTTTTCAGGATTTGGTGGGCAATTGTTATTTTAATTTCGCTTTCTTTCTGTATTCACTTAACATTAAAAACCTACAACAAATGGATGAGTGCCCCGGTTATAGTTTCCTTTGCTACCAGCGAGACCCCAGTTTGGAAGATACCCTTCCCCGCTATGACAATCTGTCCCATGATAAAATCAGTTAAAAGCAAGTTTGACTTTGCTGATATCCTTAAATGGAGAGAAACCAACACTGAATACAACGAGCACCAGTAAATGGTTAGTCAGCATTCCAAAAACATATATAAAGTTATTTTATTTTAGAGCGAGAATGTTTAGGTATATGACTTTAGTATGTCCAAGCACTCTTCAGACCTTTACTGACGAAAATGCAACGGATACTGTTGAAGATGACGTAATTAATTTTCTAATTGACGTATCGCCGGATTTTGATAGCACCACGTATTTATGTAAATGGATCGGAAACGACTGCACCTTTAAAGTTGATCGATACTTTACACCAACTTTAACCAGCGAAGGAATATGTTATTCACTAAACATGGTGGGCTGGAAAGAGTTATTTACCAGTGAAGCAGAGTAAGATTTCAGGTTTATTAATAAATTACAAGGCGCTTTCAGTTTAGATTACTATCAGAACTTTTCAATGAGACATCCGCCACCTTCTCAGTGGACTTTAGAAGAAGGTTATTCCATAAAAGCCGACTTCAAAACCTTTCCAAGGAGAACGGTACTGTCCGGTCCTAATGGAGGAATGGATTTGGTATTGTACACTAACGGAGAAAATATTGATTATACCTGTGGAGATTCCGTCCAAGGCTATAAGGTAGGTGTATTGAGTTGAAGGATAAGCAAACTCATAGCTGCCTTGAAGGTTATTCTGCATCACCCTTCCCAATTACCACGCGCAACGCAGAGATTTTTCTGGTTACCTTTAGACCAAGAAGTTGCGGCCTCAATCACACCTAACATGATATCTACCTCCGACGAGCTAAGGAACTACCTTCCAAAAGACAGGAAGTGTTACTTGGGAGACGAGAAGGTCCTAAAGTTTTTTAAGCTCTACAACCAACAGAACTGTTTAGTGGAATGTTTGAGAAATCATACTTACAAGAAGTGCGAATGCGTTGCTTTTTATATGCCAAGTCAGTAAAACGTCTCCCTGCTTTTATGCAAATTATCAGAAGTGGTTTGTTTCAGGAGATAATTCAACACCCATTTGTGGACCTGCAATGCAATCTTGTTTAGAAGAAGTTAACAGTAAGTTAAATTCATCTACGTTTGGTTTCCTGAAAATATCCATCGAAACAAAATAACTTTAATATTTGACTCTAAATGAAAACAGCTTATATGTTAGCTTTATTAGTATCAGTAAAGCATCTATCAATCCCAGAGCTAATTCTACATCTAAAGAAAGTGAATGAAAAGTGGTTCGTTCAATAAATCCATACACATTTAATTTTTAGTTGATTTTCTCACAAGAGAAGCTGTGTTCCAAATAAACCTATCTAAAAAGAAAACACGTGGACAACCAGTTAAGAAGAGACCCACTAAGGCTAACTGCGGTTGCCTGCCATCTTGCTATTCTTTACAGTACGACATCGAAACTTCCCAGATGAACTGGAAATGGCGTGAAGGGAGAATTGGAAGCGAATATGACAACAAAACGTATGATGTGAATTCTTTAGGAAACTGTGACTGTATATCGAGTACTTTTAGGTCTCATATGTCCAGACTGAGAATTTTCTTCAAGGATTTGCAATTCATGACGTCGGAAAGGAACGAGCTGTACGGGCAAACGGAATTTTGGGCTAACTGCGGAGGACTGCTGGGTTTGTTTACTGGATTTTCGTTTATTTCAATGATTGAAATTTTGTATTTTGTTACTTTAAGATTTATTTGTAATATTCGATTGTATGGGCGGCGTTACTGGTCAGGAGCACCTGAATTATTAAATAATAGTTAAATAATCAGTCAATATTAGCTTTAAGGCTTCATGTTACGGATTGCGGATATATTTCTTTCTACTGTATCAAACTGTAAAATAAAACAAGATTTGAATCCATCCAATTAATTTAACGTTACTGCATTTAAATAAGGGTTTGGCTGGGGAAGATTATCTGAACAAACTCGAAATTCCCTAAGGATAGGCGTATTATCTGGATATGAACGCTGTCACGCACTTATGCATAGCATTTCATTTAACGTACAGACGTTGTATTGAATTCAGAAATGCCTTTTACGGAAAACAATCTACCGAATAAGAATCAACCTGGATTTTTGAAAAATCTCAGTTTCTACTTTAGTGAATATTGTGATAATACTAGCACCCACGGTTTTAAATTCGTAGGCGAGAGAAAACGCAGCATAATTGAGAAGCAGCAGCTTTACAGATGATAATAGTTTTTCCTTAAAGTTGTTTTAGGTTATGGTGGTTAATATTTATAGCGGTGTCTCTTTATTTTTGCGTGATTTTAATCTTGCAAACATATGAGAAGTGGATAAGTACCCCGATGATAGTTACGTTTGCAACCAGCGAAACCGAATTATGGAAGATTCCCTTTCTAGCGGTAACGATTTGCCCGTTAAACAAAATTGACAAAAATAAGTTCGATTTTATTGATGTGCTAAACAGAATTGAAAATAATGAAGACTACACAGAAGAAGAGTATGATTAATTTATTATGAGTTCGATTAGTTCTTAATAATTGTTTTACAGGCAACGAAGATTGCATATGTTTCAGTAAGTTGCTCAAAAATGAACCAACAAGGTTTGGATGTTAATACAAACTTTACTATGGGTAGGGGTATAAACGAATTTTTGATCAATGTAAAACATATTTTCTGTTTATAACAAAGTTGTAACATCTATATTTACTTACAGGTAGCTCCAGGAATGGCTAACATGACACACTCTTGTAGATGGACTGATGTAGATTGTACGAATCAGGTTGCGGAAATGTTTACACCAAGTTTAACCAGCGCTGGGGTCTGCTATTCATTCAACATGTTAAATCGCAACGAAATATTCACCGAGGAAGCTTCGTAAGTCAAATGCAAAAGAATCATCCTAATTCAACTTAATTCCATTACAGATTAGAATATTACCAGAAGCTTTCCATAAATCACCAGCCATCATCTCGGTGGACCCTAGACGATGGCTACAATGATCCCCAATTGGAAACCTAGCCACGAAGGACTGCATTAACAGGGACGTATGGAGGACTTGAGTTGGTCTTGTTTACATTAAAGCAGGGCCTTGATAATAGATGCAGATACACGAATCGTGGATATAAGGTTTGTTTGTTTTTTCAATATAAATTGTACTCTTTTACAATCAATTTTATAGATTATACTCCACCATCCAGGGGAATTGCCACGTTACCATCAGCACTATTTCTGGCTTCGTTTTGACCAAATGGTCTCAGTAAGCATTACACCGAATATGATGACGACTTCGGAAAAGCTAAAATCGTACAAACCGGAAGACAGGAAGTGCTATTTCTTTCACGAAAAAACGCTACGATTTTTCAAGATTTATAATCAGCAAAATTGTTTGTTGGAATGTTTGAGTGGTTTTACCTATCAGAGGTGCGACTGCGTAGGGTTTCATATGCCTCGTAAGTAATTGACGTTAGAAAAACTTGTGCACCATAGAAAATTGTTATAGGTGACAATTCAACGCCCATTTGTGGGCCTAATATGACAGATTGCCTTCGTGAGGCAACCGGTATGGATCTGATCCACTCCAGTTTTAGATTAGTTTAATTCTTGATTATTTTAGTTGACTTTATTATAAGGGAAGCAACATTTAAAATTAAGCGGAAAAAATGAAAAAGAGGGCTTGTAAACCCTCAACGCATGATAAGATGGAATGTAACTGTTTACCATCCTGCCATTCCTTACAGTACAACGCCGAAACTTCACAGATGGATTGGGATTGGCCGCAGAAAGAAACTCTGGCAGACGCTTTTGATAATAAAACGTACAAATCTCGTTGTTAAATGATTAAGCTATGTATTTTTTTTCTAGGCCTCACTTGTCATTCCTTAAAATCTTTTTCAAGGATCTCCGGTTTATGACATCTAAGAGGAACGAGCTCTATGGAGCGACCGATTTTTGGGCTAAATGCGGAGGCTTATTGGGTTTATTTACATGCTTTTCGTCTATTTCATTAGTAGAAATTCTTTATTTTCTTACCTTAAGATGTTTCTGTAATATTAGAAAATACGGGAAATATTATTGGTCAGGAGCAGACGAATTACTAGAAGTTAAGATAGTGTTAAATTAGTTAATTTTCATGTTTTTCTTTGACTGCTTTGTTCCTTACGAGACGCAGCTATCTTAAGTTAATAGAAGTTCATTTTAAATACTTTAATTTTTAAAACTAATAAGAACTGCAATTGTTTAAGTATTTGGCTCGCTTACTAAATAAATGTAAAATAAGTTCTCCTTGTTATGCAAAATGGGGCTATGTATCTAACAACGAGCTCACTCAAATATAATTTTAACCAAAAACTCGTAATCATTGGGATTTGACCAGCAGATTTATACCAAGATTAAGGATTTTTAGTGGGTAACATGTTTAACTTCCATATATAATGAAGCTTCTCACATGTGCTTTATATTCTGAAATTAAAATTTGTATCTCTGTTTTAGTCACGCAAGCTTAATAATGTAATTAGAATTTTATACTTAACTATAACATGTTGTGGTTTTACAAGCATGCATTCAGCATATAATTTTTTTTTATATTTTGTTTGTTTGTATCTACATTTCCCATTTGTTTTAAACTGAAACTATAAATCAAACTGTCTACAACAGCGTTTCTCAAACTTTTTGCCGCGTAACCCTTCATATTTGTTTGTAATAGTACCGCGACGCAAATGTTTATATTATCACATGTTTAAAATCTAGGTAGAGCGGGCTTACTGTATATATATTGTTATAATACGTTCGGGTCAAACAAATAGCCCCAAGTTAGCAGCGTCATTTTGTCATAATAGTGACATACAAAAAAATCAGCTTATGTCATATTATAAATATTTATACCACTTTAACTGTAATTGCTATTTTACTAATATGGTAAATTTGACTTGCTACTTTATTAATGATAATTGGGCGCCAGGTGACAAATTTAGAAATGATTTGCCCCCAAATCTATTTTCCTCTAAACAACCACGGTAGCTCGAGCATGTGAAATCTTTATCTCAGTTAGTAGGTTCATACCATAGGAAAATTTACTTACACAAAAATCACCTTAATACATTTGCTAACTTCAATTCAGTTTTAAGTAATGTCAAAAAATACACCAAGTTATAGCAGTTGATTTACGTATTCGAGCTGGTAATCTACATTATACAAGCACAGCTTCATGAACTCGTGGTGTATTTCATATTTATCCGTAGGCTCAGTTGAATAGTAGATGAGTAAATTTTGTAATACCTTTACAACGTGTCCTTCTTATTAGTATCCTGAACTTGACAGATGCGGTCTCAATAATTTATAATAGCACAGGACAGGCAAACCCCACGGTCCAACACAAAGTTGTACAGGCTGAAGGATCCAATTCTTCTTTCAGATAAAGACAATTCTAACTTCATTTAAGTTTATTCTCTTTACAACCAAACATTGCATATGATTTACTTTCATATACTGATTACAGCCAAATACGTGGAAAATCTTATCTTAAACAGATTTTTATAAATTTTTAAAATCTTCTCACCCTTATTGTTTTTTTAACAACTCATAATAAACAACCCCTAGGTAACCCCACGTTAAAAATAAATATCAAATGTGCTATCGTTAATCAATGAGACATAGATCTATATAATTACAATATAAATTTTTTTTAAATGTATAAAATTTCACAGCCACATTACGTCCTTTGCC
>JABXWE010004178.1:0-12810 GCA_014611495.1 Limonius californicus
TAATGGATTAATATTGTCTGTCCCCTGTAGTCCATTATAAGCGAGTTGTACTGTATATGGTGTAAAAATTATAAGTTTTGGTTCAAATGCTACAGAATAACGTAGAATGCTAGTACATAAGGATGTTGATTACGAAACAATAAAATGGTGAAAAACAGGAAACGTTAGCCGGAAAATGCGACCTTTTTTATATCGATTGAATCTCCAGTTAATTAGATTCAATCCACAACCGACAAATGGAGATATTTTTTTATCTTTTTCAGATTAGTATTAACCATAAAAATATCAAAGCTAACATTATAACGGGTGAATGAACAAGAACTAATTGTTATTAGATAAACGTACTTCTTATCTTTATGCAGGTAAACATGATCTAATTTTGGTCTTTGTCATTTTGATAGATGGTAAGCAACTTGAAAAGCTACAACATTTAATAATACGTTTTCCTTAAAGGGACTATATTGCGAAACGTCCTAAATTAAAATTTGCAAAATCTGTATCTCATGGTCGAGGAAAACAACTAATGGAATTGACAATTAAGCTAACCTAATTTATATAATAGAGGCGGTCGTGGGTTAGAGATCAGCGCGTTAGACTTCTACGCTGATGGTCTGAAGATGAATTCCCAGTACCGGAACATCGGATTTTTTACGGCTGTATTCCTCGCAAGATAATGGCAAATCAACCAAGTATTCTGCTTAGTAGATCTCCTGTGGAGTAGAAATATTAACACTTTCCATGGTTCGGGGATCACGTTAAGCTGTAGGTCCTCTGTATCTCATGTACTGTAAAACGCGCAACACAAGCATAGGAGAGAAGATCGCTACTCTCGTAAGAGACGAAGCACTCAAAGCAGAACTTAAATAATAGCCACCCGTACAAAATTGCTCAAAATAATTCCATTGAAGTCGGTTTAAAATTTACATTTTTTTAAAGAATTCAATTGAAAGCTAACTAGAAATACACTTTCTTTCTTCGTTACTCGATATTGGATGTTGCTGTCTCATACAATGCAGAATGGATTGAGGGTTAGCTGTATTCATAGTTATCGTCAATTCTTTTCATATATATAGAATACTTCGATACATTGCACGCCTTTTTTTCCTATTTTAGCAAAACTGTTCGCTGTACGGACTAGTCTATTATTTCAATAAAAATGATTCTATTATCGAATAACTCGCTATTGAATAATAATTATACGAATTATCGAATACATAGTTATTAATAGAATAAAATTATGGAATTAACACTATTCAAACTCTGCTATCCATGGAATTTCATACTCTTTCCAGTTATTATGTGTGTAATCAAGTATAGCTATAACAAATATTCATGTAAACCAATCGCTTTTGAAATAATTCCATGATTGTTCGATTAGTTCAATATTCTTTCGTATACTTTGATGATTATTAGAATAATTCGAAAATTATTCGAATAATTGGACAGTTCGTTAAATAATTGAATGGGTATTAGAATAGTGCGATAGTTATTCAAGTAACTCGATAATTACTGGAAAACCACAGTAGTTATTAGAATGGAAGTATGGATATTCAAGTAATTTTGTATTTTTATAATGCGATATATTTTTGTATGATTTCATAGTTGCTTAGTTATTCGATAATTCGATAATCATTAGAAAACTACTCATAGCTATTAGAATGGAGAGATAGATATTCAAATAATTCTATATTTTTTCAAATAAGTCAATAGCTATGTGTATAATGCGATATTTATTCGAATGATTCGATAGTTGTATAGTTATTCGAATAACTACCTAATAATTCGAACATATTGCTTAAGGGTATTGATTAGTAACTTGAGATTTCGTTTGTAGCAGGTCTAGAAGATTTGAAACTGCCTAAAGATAGGCAACCAGTTACCCGACCGGTCTAAGCAACTTTTGAATGTTTCGGTTACACGTTATACCCTGCTATGTTATTGGTTTAAGTCAGCAAATGTAGAGTGTTCTATACAAAATAATGAATAATTTCAATTGCTAGTCGGTTTTTTTAAGATTTTCCGCCATGTAAAAGTTATATTTACATATTATAAGCACGTTATAGCTTCTTCATCCCATATGTTTCAACTTAAAAAAATTATAAATAAAAAAGTCGAATTATTTCAGAAATATAGTGATTGTGGTTTGTAGTAAAGTTACTAAACAATCGCCTTAATAACATACAATTTTATTTCTACATCATTTATTATCCCTATTTTAATAGTCCTACTTGGAAGGTATTATTTGTATGTGTACATTTCCTGTATCTAAAATTGATTAGTGTTATCTGAAATTGAATTTCGATGTTAATTGCTATGTAATTAATTATCAACGTATTATTATTCTTCGTTTAAAGATATATTGATATCTCAGTATCATCTGACAAAATCTGAATTACATAACATAAAAGTGTCACTGCGAATGTTATAAAGAGATTTTTTAGTTTTTTGCTTCATCATCAGCAATGAATTAGTTAGATTATGAAAGAAAACGGCTAGCATATATTGATTTAGGGACAGATAACAATGAATTACAAATGAAGGACCGTATGTTGAATAGTCTATTTATTATTATGATTTGTCATCGATAAATACTCAAAATGGTAAGGATACTATTTGAATTATAATACCAATAATAATAATAATGGCGAGGCTCTACACCCCATGAAAGAGTTTGGCTTGCAAGGCGAAAGTTTAGAGCTCCCGAGCCTTGCTCTCACACCCGGCTGTCGCGTGCCTAATACACGAAATGTGGTGACGTGATGGGCACCACGCAGTCGATAAATGCATTATTACCCTCGTTTATTCGAACGCAGGTACCCAATTATTTAAAGCGACTGGGTAGGTTGCCCGCAAGACACCGAATCTGGGGTTTGAACTCCCGACCTTCCGCACTGGAGCCGAGTGTTGTAACCACTGGACCACACTGGCGGTAGTATCAATAATATCCTAAAATTGGCAAATAATTATAAATTCCTGCATTTTGTATTCACATGCCGTTGGGTATGTTGCACATGAAATATGAATTGATTACAGAAAAACAACTTGTACAGATACTTGCATTTTATACATAAATGTTGGTGGATAACTTAACTTCCTCCTCGTTATCTGCGGGGCAAATTGGAGATAGATTATCAATTACACGAAAAAAAATATATATATATATATGTATATATTGTGCGAATGATTACAGATACTTTAGATACCTGTATTCTCTTTTAAATTGTCCCTTGTCTGTTAAAAAACAGTTACAGTTATATGTTTAAAAATATGTGCACGCCAAGGCTTGAAGGTCAAATTAAGAATAGCTTACCAAGCTCATAGAAAAAGAAGATGGTTCTAGTATTTGTATTTTTGGTAAAACTGCGTAAACAATTAGGGTATTGTAATGGAAGCTAATTAATTTAATTAATTAATTTTAAGCGCGCAGTATTTTCTGGTATGCTTGTTCATAAAGCACATGGTCACGGAATTTGTTATAAGCCTAGTACGGACGTAATAGGCAAGGCCGTTATAGCAACATGTTGCAGCAAAATCATTAGCTCCTAATGAACAATGTCGCAATTCAGGGCATTAAATGAACTAATCTATTGATTGGAGCTATATATTATCTTACACTCGATGCTGTCGAGTACGGCTGGTACAACTCAGTTAGCGATGCGTAAAACTGTCCACCTGGATGACACATCAATGTCGATAAACATGTTTATACAGACTCCGACATTTACGGCAAATTCATGCTCGGAATAAACACGTTTTGTAGAATTAGCTTTGTATGTTCAAGATGTAAATTTAAAGATAGCCCTTTAATATGTTTTATTTTTAAATAGAATTTGTTTTTTTTTATAAGCAAAAGGAAATTGACAAAAATATAAATGAGCGTTTGCTTCTCTGGTTAAACCGGAAGTAATGTAATTTGTTGTTTCGTATTTTCTCTTTGTATTCTTCTATATTCAAAAACATATTGCTATGGTTATTCGCCCGTTAATAATTATAATTATAGCCCCATGTTGGTAGCGCTAAAAAGTTGCTGTGTAATAAAAGTCCATGGTAAAAAAACAAACAACTTATGCCAACTAGCTTAAACATAAAACTGTTATCTAAGGGAATTACTCGTAGCTTCGTCTCTTACAAAAAAATGGAAAACGTTCAACAAAAAATTAACAACACGTGCAAATTCGTAGAACCGTCACTTTGCTTTAATGTCACCGTAACTAGTTTATCTTTTATCAGCACCAACCTTTACACTGAAATTTGGCACGCTAAACTGCCCCTGGACGGCTATTCATCTGGTACCCACACTGCATACACCTCCATCTGGTTGGTACAGCTCTCCGTAATCTCCCGGCTCCTCCCGACACATCGTAATTTGCCATTCTTTACTTGCGACGATTAAAACCACATTTCGTTTAATGATGCTGTATTCTCCTTTTAATTATTACATTTTTTATGACATCCAAATAAAAACCCGAAGAACAAATCCCCAAACAAAAACAAACTTCTCTTTTTAATTTACCTTAACTACCAATGAAACTACAAAGATTATGACAGATGGGAAAACTGTCAAGCTGTCAAAACCCATTTTTAAAATATTAATTCACACAACAAATCATAATAAAACCTTTAGATGGCACTTTTGCCCAATTAGTATTTAAGCCCCCCGTTATAATATCACAGCAATATATTTAAGAAAAGTATGTTAATTTCTTAGCTTTATGAACATGGAATTGAATATAATGAAACATAAATATAAATTGAGATAATATATATTAAGGGATGCTGGAAATAGAGAATTTTTCCCGAGTACCCTGTAGTATGGATAGTTTCCGAAGTACATTTCAGTGGCCATCATTATCTCGTAATGGTTCCTGTCTCAAGAAACAGTTGTATGCGCACAGGTTTAGTTAAGCTTTGAATTGCTTATAGTTAGAGGTAGCATCTGGAAATATGGCAAGATATTCTTCCAAGCTGTTTTATATTGAATATATCTCACTGTCGTTAATTTCAGCTGAGAAAATATCAGAATATCTGTTCCAATATGTACACCATTTGGCCACAATAAAACAAGAGCATCGTAGAAAATCGCATGTATTAGTTCTAAAAATAACTGTTTTCTGTATGGCCGCAAAGGAAAAGCACAAATAACAATGAAATCACGACGAATAGTAATTATTGCTCACCACTTCTAAAAACGTTTAACAGTTAAGTTGTCAAATATCACAGCCGATAACAAAAAAGCTTTGTGTATAACGCTACGACATAGGTTTACATATTAACAAAATCAATATCAATTTGATTTCACTTTTTACTTTTAATAATTTCGTTGGTGCTGGGCGACAAAAGCGTTCTTTCTCTTTGTATGTAAATGGTCAAATATACTAAGTGATTCCGAATTAACATAATACTTTTTCTATTGTTTTCTTTTAACGTTATAAGGCACTTAAGGTAACATTGAAATCGGTTTTCTTAAAACTAAATATAGAAATGCATGCATAATGAAAAAACTAAATAGAATCATACGCTAAAAATTAAACTTCCTAGGGCAGCGCAACTCTATAACTCATATTAGTGTTAAAGCTGTTGCTGAAGCGCTTTCAAGGCTGTAAGAATCCCCATCACAATAGAATGAAACAATAAAGGCAGTTGCTATGACAACCATACGCCCATGGTTGGATTCTTTACGCGTTTTTAATAACGCTTCTAATTTTTTCTAAAGTTTTTTGATACATCGGAGTTCGGTGTTTGTTTTTGTAAAATGATTTCTGTAATTGATAGGCATTTGTTTGTGGTTGGCCTGCAACTTGTTTCGAAATAAATGAAATGGAAGATGAAAGGAAAGTTTGATATTTTGAAATATGACACCCTACGGGTATAAGGATTCTAGAAGAAGAAGAAGAAGAAATCGTTTGGGGTTATGAGTGATTATGTGTGTATGGATTTAAAAGTTTTAATTTTCGACTTGATAATGTCATAATTATTTTGTATTGCTTTAGTTTTTGTAACACCACTGCCCTACTAAGGTATCGAATTTGATAAACTTAAAAAAATTGTTACATTTTATGTTGATAAAGTATAAGTTTGTACCAAGAAGTAAGTTATGATCGCCAGCCGGTCAAGGTTAGGTGTTTACTATTTAGTTTTATACCATTTACCTAGTTGGTACATAAAACCACATCAGAAACATCGCAGTCATCCACACGATAGAACTAATATAGAGTGCGTCGAAAGCTTATAATACAAGTAATCATTAAAGGTTACTGTTGGATAAAAAAGACTTAAAGTTTCACTTTTACCAGTTTGCACTTGCTAATTAGAACCTTCATCATATATTAGACTGTTATTATATTTTCCTTATCTAGTAACATAAAAAAAATGAAAATGCCCTAGTCATTCTCTAGAATTATGCGATTATTGAATATAACATCTTATACAGGGTGATCAACTAACGGTCAGTGTGTGATTAGAAATATACCTTTACAGAATATAAGAAAAGTGAAAAATTCTTTTGGAATCAGTTCGACAAGATATAGAGTAGTATGAAAGTATTGCGAGCAAAGCTGTAATTTTATTTTAACGCCTTTTTAGGCGATACTTGTAACTAGATTAAATCTATCGAACAATTTGTGTCTAATAATAATGGTTTCACAGTGTTATGGATATGCTCCCAGTGGAGCATTCCATGGATGTTGTGTTGCACTTCACTGACGTGTTTACTCTGCTTTTTGTTTTTTAGCACTTTTGTTGACTGTTGTCGAGAAGTAGCATTTCAACGTTTTGGTGCTGGTGGAGCCTTTCCTCGTGTTTTCTCGCAAATCGCTGGATTTCTTCAGCAACTGGAGTAATCTTTAGACCCTTGTGGATGTCATCAGTCTGGATATACCACGGGGCATCAACATTGCTTCGTAGTGCTTTGTTCTGGAATCTTTGTATCATTAGTACATTGCTTTTCTTGGTGCATCCCCATAGTTGCACCCCGTATGTCCAGACTGGTTTTAGCACTTGTTTATATAGTAACAGCTTATTATGTAATGATAGTTCAGAATGCCTTTTAATTAACCAATACACTTTTCTAAATTTCAGGTTAAGTTATTCCCTTTACTTTTTAACGTGCGCTTTCCACCTCAATTTTGTGTCAAGAGTCATACTTAGGTACTTTGCATTATTTCCGTGGGATAACGTTTTCTGGTTAATCACGATAGGTAGGTGGTTAACTTTTCTGTTGGTGTAGTTAACATGCACTGATTTTGCTTCGTTAAGTTTGACTTCTTGGTCTAGTTGTTGACTTTGTCTGTAGCAGTCTGTAATTTGGTTGTTGTTTCTTCCATGCTGTCATCTACCGCTATGAGAGCAGTGTCATCAGCAAAGGTTGCGATGGTCGTTTCTTTCGCATCTGGTATGTTTTTCGTGTAGAGGAGATACAGGAATGAGCCTAGTACGCTCCCTTGCGGAGCTGATATTTGTTTTATTTCTGAATAGCTATCTTGCTTGTATTTATTTTATCTTTCAGCCCATCGTGCCAGACTTTATCGAAAGCTTACGCAACGTCCAGAAATATTATTGAGCAAATTTTCTTTTCTTCTAGTGTCTTCTAGTGTGTTGATTATGGTTGTAATTCTGCGGACCTGGTCAATCGTGGAATGCTTATTTCTGAATCCAAATTGATGATTTGGTATCAGTTTCTTTTCTTCAATAATCGATTTGGCAAAAAATAGGAAATTCCTCAAAAAATGCAGAATCCTAAAAAAGACGCAAAAAAGACAAAAAAGACAAAATAAAATTTGCATTTTTGAATTGCACGCATTCTAAAACGGATTTAAAATTGGGTCTGCCTTTAATCCTTCCCTTTATTAAAAAAGGCAATTTGCCTAACTATCCTAGCTCTAGTGATTAAAAACTCGCTGAAGGTATTCTAATAGGAGATTTAAACTATTGTTGAATAAAAATATCGAAAACTCGACGCTGTATTTTTTTTTTGATTCGCAGTTAGGAATGTTGATATTTTCGGAAATTAAAGTTGTAAAGGTCATATAATTTTAAATACCAAAATTAGCAACATTGACTAAAGTAGTCTGGATGCAGCTCTAAAACGAAACCATTTTCCCTAATCTAATAACCAAAAAATCACAATACTACGAAGGTAACAATCAACCAATCTCATCAAGTAAGTGTTAGTCCCCGATTCAACTTAATACCCTCAAATAAAGCGATACGTGGTGGTAAAAGCAGCGACGACAAATCAAATGAAACAGCCTGTATATCGTTCTCGCAGTTTTCATTTAAGAATTTCCTCTTTTATCGCAGCCCAATATTGAATTCCATTCTTCTGATATTTGTACGGAAATAATACCGAATACAACTTCCCTTCTGCGGATTATCATTGTTGAGGCAACAATATTAAACTTCGAACGCGGAAGGACTTTTATAATACGTTTTCTAATTTATTTTATTAAAGTTCAGGCTGGCTTTTATTTTTATTGCCCGGATATCACTTCGAATGCTCCAACGCTGGCGAAATTAATGATTTTGTGATGTTGTGTTGATAAAAGTTTGGAAAATATAAATAAAAATGCAGTTCGAATTGATAAAAATACAATATGATTGTGTTATTTGTACAGGGTTATTCAAATTCGGAATTCACCATTAGGACGATAAAACACACCGAAGAATATTAAACTGCGAAGTTTAATGCTGATCAATGTTAGAAGAAGACAACTGACCTAACCTTATTCGTTTTTGAGTTACACTCGAAAAGCAAAACTACAATCCATTATTTCTGTTCGATATTTTCGTATTCGGCAGTATTGTATTTGACGTTTATTATTATACGATATTATTTCCATTTGACATTTTTGTATTAAGCGTTATTAGTTACCTAAGCAATGTCGAAACTTAGGGGGTGCTTCTTTAATCAATTTGAAGACAAAATTAAGAATAAAAATTTTCCCCAAATTGATTTATTTTCTAAATGGTGTTGAATATTTCCAAAAATATATATAATTTTGTAGAACCTACTAAAAAACGACATTGTGTTTATATTTGAAAATCGCAATCACAGTGCCACTACTGACGTGAAAGTAAAATTTAAAAATTTCAACCCCCTAGACTTTTTTCTTTGGGGGCATGTCAAATCACTAGTGTTTAAAACTCCATTTGTGGACGTAAATGATTTTCGGACCAGAATTGTCGTCGACTCTTTTAATTTTATCAGAAATATACCTGGAAGTATAAATAATAATGTAAATGGTAAAAGATAGGAATTTTTTTTTGTAAATTGGTATTTAATAGTGGAGACAATCTAATATACTCCATTTTTTAAACTATATTTAATTGAAGTTACTAATTTTTTTGTTATCCTGTATATCCTGAAGTAACGCCACATTATTTATTCCCATCTCATCCCAAAATGTCAATTCGCTTCCGCTTAAGGTATACATTTCCGCTGGTTTCTGGGCATTTATCTAAAATTTAAAACTAATATGCGATTTTTATATAATGTTAGGAAAATGTGGAATTTTCCAAATTCGATTATTTATTCTTACAGTAAACAGTTCAGATTGTGATATTCTAATTTTATATGAGTTTGTATGTTACAGCAACCTAACAATGTATATTTACGTTTGTCCACTGGCTCATTTTTGCCCATATTTCAGAAAGTGTATCTCTGAGTGTTAAATAACGCAGATATTCAAAGGGCCGTCCATCACTTGTAACGCGCGGCGGAAGGTCTAAGGAAACAATTTTTCTTCAAGCCTTTCCGCCACGACAGCTTCAATTCTTTGTTTTGTTGCTGTAGCAGTCCGTTTCGTAATAGAAAAGCGGATGGAAGCTGCGCAGAATTTTTATCAGCCTGTATTTTCCAGGATTCCTTCGGCAATGGACAACTGAGAGCTCTTTGAGCCCAAATATTTGCTCGGGTTAATTAAATAAGCACGTCCATTTTGAATATAATTATATAACTTACTATTAGGTAACTAGAAGTGTATATTGTATATTGTATAAGTGTATATTTTAACTTCGTAATTTCATGTAAATTATGTTAAGGACGTTAAAGATATTACTACAACAACATAACTGGTAATTTTCGGTGGACCAATCTCATTTATCTCTTCTGCTAATTTTGTAGTACTCTTTTGTGGCTTAGGTGTTCATATCAATTAATTTTTCTTTTCGCCCTCTCAGCAATAAATGGTACATACCGTAACATGTAGTATGTTGTTCTGCTTAATAAATATTCTCTGAAGTAGAAATGGTTCGGAGCCCACATTAAACTGTAGGTCCTCTATGTATGTGGCACTTTAAATGCGCCACTTACAATGTCTATGTGTGTCTATGAGTATGCGCAAATTGGTCAAAATTACGTTGACATCTATGAGAAAATTGTCAAAATATCCATCTAACTATAGGTAACGTAGAATTCTGTCAAATGTTTTATAATAATTATTTTCTATTGATTACATAACCAACAATCTTGTTAATTTGTTGGCGTCTTGTACTAATTTTCTGTGTTTTTGGGTACATTTTCTTGGTGTTTATAAGTTTATATTATGTAAGTGTGCGTAGGGTAAGCATCGGCGCGACGACGTAAACAGGTAGTACAACATATTCTTCTCTGCCCTCTATGATCATTGAGGAACACTAAAATGTATTCGTTTGCGCATCGATACGACGCAGACTCTGAACATAAGTTTGTACAAAATTATGAGCAAATTATTTTGCCTGCTAACGGCCATTTCTATTCTTATTATTGCTAATATTTATTGATCATTTAAACTGGCTGAAAGAATTGTGGTTAGATTCACTAGTTTTTTAGATCTCCAATTGGTGAGAACTATCCAAATTTTAATAATTTCTATTTATTTACATTATTTCTTATACATATCATTCTTAAATTATTACATTTTATTATACGATCTTCAAATTTATTGTATTATAAGGATCAATTACTTTTACTCAATATGAACAAGTATTATCCGTTCACGATTATTTAGCTTAATAGCGACCATTTATATTTTTATTATATTGCACGGTCTGAACTATTGGCAGGAGCGGCAAAATTGCAAATCTATTACTAGTTTGTGTAGTCGTCGGCTAACGAGAGTGCATGATCGAGGAATGCAGTCAATGGCGTCTTTGCGATCAAATTCGGCTACCTGATACGGAAATCCTGGCGTTAGTATTTTGCATAAAAGATTGTTTGCTCTTTGAGAATATGCTGCACTAAATTGTAATACGAAATAATGAAAAAGTGATAACAACAGCACGCCTGGCTTTGATCGATTGTTTCTATAATTGAATATGGCCTTACTTACAAAATAATTTTATAATACAAAAATTTAGAATTCTATTCTATTTAAAAATGTCATTTAAATCGTTTAGAACACGAATTTGTACGAAATAGGAATTTAGAAGAAATACTTACCGATTTTGCTTGCACAAAAATTAGAAAAGTAATTGTATAAACATATGAAATGTTTTTATTATTATTATTTTCGTTATTATATAAAAGATTTGTTTAATACAGGTTTGTTTAAACTTTTCTGTATTATAAATTATAACAATTGAAAAGGAAAAAATTGAAAGAATTGTGCGATTGTTATTTGCCTTTTTAAAACAAAAAAATAAGGAAATGTTTGTGTGTAAGTAAATTTAAGGGGTACAGGGCGGCAATAAAAACTTTTTCTGAGGGCCACACATACCCTCACGACGGCCCTGACTATTGCAAATGTTTTTTTACATTTAAACTGGCCAAAGACAGTATTGTCAGTTATACTACTTTTTGAGCTCTCTAAGTGGTGTAATCCTGAAAAATTAGACGAAAGAAGTAGTTATGTAATAAATTATAACCTCAATGTTCAAAGCATAAATGACACTTTACCAAACCATATTGATAAGCACAAATGTATCAGATTTCCGAAATAACCGCGAGTTTACTATAGTTAATTGAATAAGGATATTGAATCTAAACCTATTAACTTGTTATCCCAGAATTATTATTTTATTTTACTTGCAGATTTAGTAATGACAGTTTTAAATACGATTAGCGATTCCCGGCATGTTATTTATAGCTTCAGCTGGCCTGGAGTTTTTAAAATTAAAAAGTAATAAGATTTTGCTACTTCTTCCTAATTTAAAATTCAGTTTTTACACTTTTCTTTTTAAATTCAAACGCAAGAGCAGGAAATTGAATAACTGCTAGTTTAACGCGTCCAACGGGTTAATTTTTGCTTTTTAATGGTGAACGTTTCTGTGATTTAGTATTTGCGGCCTGGATATAAATTAAAACAATTTTATTTTGTTAAATTAAAAAATGCCGCAAACGGTACAAATATTTTGAAACGTTACAGTTTCTGTGTTGCTGTAACAGTTGAATATTGTGGGCGTTGTCAAATTTTAAATTTCAGTCAATCACTAGCCTTCACATATTTCACACCAACCAAACAACACGTATGATATGCATTCCCAACTGAATATTCTTCTTCCAAATGTAACACCGCTAGCATTTGTCACATTTGCATCAAATTAATAGTTTATTCGAGAAAAAGTCTACAGTAATATAACTAATGACCCCGATTTTCTTAGTTTGTTTTCAGACAGTTGACTGCCCTCTTCGGCGCTCTCCGTAGGTGTCGGTGCAACAAACTAAAAAACACTTTTCAAAATTATCTTAGGGGAATCACAAAGTGACTTGGCAACTGAAACATACGTGTAACATTTTAAATCGACAAATCATTATATGTGTTTCCTTGGAAACCGAACTGCAGCCAATGTAAACGCCAATACGCGTAATATATGATAAAATAACTTGTTAACGTA
>JABXWE010004179.1:0-18735 GCA_014611495.1 Limonius californicus
GCATAAACAATAGGATAATTATCCGCGGTGATGGGTAAACGCTCAACAATCGCCAAGGGTTCTTTTGACACACTCGAAGCTAAATATTGAAATTTCTCTATGTTAGATAGAGCGTCATTATCATGAATTAAACTAATATATAAGTCATGAAACGCGCGCCACTTTGTAAGCGTACCGTCAAAATGAGGCAACTGTATTTGCGGAAGTTTCACATTGTTTTTCGATTGTGTGCTAGAGGCTCCCGAGCTCGGGTTTGAGATAGGACGAGTGCGTTCGATTTCGCTAGTAATTGACACAAAGACGCCGTCCATTTTACAAAATAATTCATCTATTTCGATAACGTTGTTACATAATTCAACCCAAATCTCACTAGATTCGTCTAACAAAGTTTGTGTATTCATATTTTGAAATTCATTATACACGGCGCGCGCACGGTCATGGGCTGCGAGAAACTCCGACTGCTGCGCATTGCTTTCTGTTGCTCTTCCCGCCAAAATTACCCATCTCTTCAAACGCAAGATTGTTTGTTTAGCGACCATATTTGTTTTTTCCATTGTGTAAGCCATTTTTCCCAAAATTATACGATAGATACGCACGCGGCGCAATTGTCCAAATGACAACTAACAAGTAAATACAACAAACAAAATCAAATACGTATGAATTTGGAATCGACGTTTACGCGTTGCAAACAAAATATCATAAATGATACAAAATCTCTAATAAACAAAAGCCAATGTATGTTGAAACTTAGGACCAATATTAGAACAATTCTAAAACAAACAATAAACAATACTGTGCCAACGCAATAGTTCAGTTTAAACACGCTTGTCTAACAATGCAAAATCAAAGTTAACGCAAAAAAAACGACAACAAAAACTATGTAGAACCAACAACAGCTACCAAATCACCAAAAATTATTTCAAGTTTGCCAAACAACAACAAATTTATCCACAGACTAATTCGAATCTGGGCTTCGAAGGACCAAAAATGTGCCGTAAGATAACAACAAATACCCAACGGCATATAATACAAAAAGGGGGCAAACTTGAGTATAAACAAAATTAAGGTAAATTCAAAAGTGCATTATATTCAACCGAAATGTGTATATAATAGCACTGGTGATATCTGTTGTTGTTTCCATGGGCTTAATGACACGCAGGACAACACAAGGAATTATGCACGAAGGAATCGGATAAAGGCTAACATAGCTGACTTACAAGTGCTGGCTTCGAGGAAATGCAGCGTTTTTCGATTATTGTTGGTCCGGCACAAAATTTACACACACGCTTCTGTTCACACTTGTTTTTGCAGTGAAAGTCTCTTAACGAACCGATAGTCAGCTCGAGGGTTGGAGGGTGAGCGGGTGGTTAGGACAAAGACGCTAACGTTTAACATATGTTGACCAGGAAAAAGGAATGGTCCAAATTACGAGGACGTAACACAAATTATTTTTGATTTTCCCTCAACTTTGACTTATCGAGGTTCGACTGTAGTTTACAAATAAAGTTCATTCAATAAAGGCATTTCAACAAATTCCTTATTTGAAAAAGACCTTCTTATATCACCAGAATATATACAGAAAGTGGATACGTATAGTCCGAAGTCGGTCATAGCAAGACCTTTGGGACTATAGTTGTTTGATCGTTATATCCATTAATGTGCAAAATCTAAGATGTCGATAGTTGGTTGTAGTTGTACTCTAAATATTAAATCCCATAGGTTATTTCCAATAAACCATTTCAGGAGTAAATATATGGCCACTACCAAGGTGTTCATGCAAAAACTGCACCAATAGTTTCAATTTAAGAAAAAAGTCAGACATAAATACAGTCTCTAATTGAGACAATCCTAAGAGAAAAATACCAAACCTTTCTCTCTTATTTAGATGACTATCCTCAACAAATGATTATCCGTATAGTATTCTTAGAAACAAGTATTGTTTGTGTCCCGTGAGCTAGAAACATATCAAATATTTTAATATTTCTTAGTTGCGTCCAGAAATGGCAATCGCTGTAATAATACAAACCCTAACACTTACTTCGTAAACGCTCCTTATATCCGAAAAATTCTTATTTCCGAGCTCATTTTAAGCGAGTCAGACTATACTTACACTGAGTATTGTACACATTTGCAACAAAGTCCTGTATCTCAACCACGTAGCGTGGCAATATGGACGGTATTGTGTAACATGCTTGTGAACGTAAGGGCGCAACACGAACACTATCGCATATTCTCAATCTGTAACAACACATTTTTGTAGTAACCTAACAACCACATTGTTAAATGGTACCAAATGCTATCGTTAACTATTTTTATGGTTAGCAAACAAAATTTTCCTCGCTAGAAGTTCACACATGTTTTTGTAATGTTTATAGTTCCCTTTTTATCTTAAAAGTTCCACCATTCGCTAACCAGGAACTTTCGTAATAATGCACATATAAAAGTACATACAAATAAAACAGGAATTTAGAACAATAATTTAAAAAGAGTCCATATGACGAAAGATACCGTCCTACTTATATAGCAGTTGCCGACCTTCACGCAAAAATAGCGTACATGAGTCAAATTCTCGCTGCAGAAACGCAGCGGGCGCCATTTCACTATATTGCTTGTCTGAAGTTGTGATGCTGTCTACACCATTCGTGTAGGTGAACTCAATTGTGAAGAATAAAATTGAATTTTTTGTGTAAAAACGTTTTTTGTTCACCTGGAATTCAATTTTCACATTTTATTAAGGTAAGGCCTTACTTGTTATTCAGAATGAGCTAAATTTAAACACATCTGACTTGTAAACACTAACAACCTTGACTTTAATTGAACTCGAACTGGCAAGTTATTTCTACGTTAATTAATAATCCAGCTCACTTTTTATAAATTTTCTATCAAATATTTCAGTAGAGTTTTGTGTATTATGCCTGGATAAAAAGCAGCTGAATTAAAGCCGGGGTTCTTTGGTGAATGTAATAAAGGTATTTTGAAACTTATTTTCTTGTACGCATGCCAAGCAGTGTATTATCGTAGCTATCACAATCTCAAAGCAGAAACTGTAAAAATACGTTTATATCAGTTTAGCCAGACTACCAGTAACTTTTGTCTAAGTTTTTATAGTAAAACGAGCACAAACAGTTATAAACATATCATTAAATCCTTTGGCACAATTATACATACTCGTATATGTGTAAGGTGTGCACTAATAGACTAAAAGCAAAACCCATTTTAATTGTTAACAAAAATTACAAAATAATATAGAGCCGTAAGTCGCAAAGATAAATCTTTTTTGCTAATCTACCCAGAGAAGAGTATGCAGAAATTTAATCTAAGATCCTTTGGCGTAAATAAAAGCCAAGGTAACTAAAAAATCCCACAAACGACTACCAAAAAATTAATATTGAGTTTCCTAAAAATGTTGGACACACTTCTGATATTGGAAAAACTTCGACTTTCAGATAACGTAAATTTGTTACTCTTTGCAAGGTGTTTGTTGGCACTAGCACTGTAGAAATCAGTTGTTTATGAAGAATTATTGCGTTTACTCTCATAAAAATAGAGAGCTATGCTGCTGGAAACGTAAATCAATATTTCGAAATCGACTTAAAACCGTAACACACATAATTGCAACAATTTCCACGATCTAGCTTGCGATTTAACTATACAAAAATGTTCCAAGTCCTTCAAACAGGACAACAAATTTGTTATATTCATTTAAAAATTTGCCGCTTCATTTGAATTGGTCACAATCTAATGGCCGCTCCATAGGACTTAAAAACACGATTTTAATTGCAGTTTTGTGTTGACTACAGGTTTGTTAGTATTTCCTTTTCAGAAATTAATTTATGACTAAACCAGTCTCAAGGTTTTTTCTTTGTGAACTATATTTGCCGATCCAAAAACACTTCCAAGAATTCCCCTTAGCTGAGTTAGCGTTCCAATATCGCTTCCTTAATATTTTCTCGAAAGTTGCACGTGGCGATTCGTTCTAGAACTAAATAGGCTGGGAGTTTTGGTTGGGGCGCGGGGAAGAGCAGTAAAATCAGTAGATACTAGACCCTTGAGCCGGAACGACGTTTTCTTTTTACAGCGGGTCTTTTCACGGCTGCTCTGCTTCATCGAACCTACCGTATCGTACATTTGCTTTAGGCAAAAGAAAATCCTCGACAAAGTCGGATTTGATTATATATTCAGCAGTGTTAGCCCTAATATTGAGCAATTAAGTGTAATTGTTCTCTCGATTTATTCGGATAAAAGCGAAATTCATCCCGTGGAAATTGTGCTTCATCGGTTCACTAGTTTGATTCCGTGGAAATAGAGGTGAACTCATTTCCCAGGGGCGTACCTACGGACGTGTCGTCCCAAAAATTTTCTGAAGTCGTCTACCCTTCTTTTCCTGCCTGACCGGGGCTCGAACAACCCCAAACTGTACCTACATCTGTTCAACTCCTCGAAATTGTGCCTGCCTACATCAAAATTCAAGGCAAAAACTAAAGTTTTGTGTTTTTGTGAAGCGAAACCTTACGCGCTACTTGCAAAATTCAACATCATTGCACCTTTTCTATTTGGAAACAAGAAGCCACCTTCAGTCGCGGACTGTCTTTGCTTGTAGTACAAAGTATAAGAGTAATTTTTATATATATTGTGTTTTCCTGTAAGCTCCGGCGTCGCTGGCAGCGTAGTCGATTGGACCAAATACGTGCGCCAACGACTGCGAGCACCTTGGCTTGAGCGCTCAAATAATAATATTTGTAAAATAGTATTAATCAAAATCACCTGTTGCTGTCATTCGGTTGTATTTCCCATGATTTTATTGTACGTGTCTTAAAATTCAGTATATCTTTTATTATTGTGCACTTGTATTTGTTTGTGCATGAATTTTGCAAGCTTCATATATACAGGAGGAGGCACAATAAAGGTGAGTTCGATTCCCGTAAGCTGCTGGCCTCTCGGCCTTCCACGAGGACCTATACTCAGCTGTATTTGGAAGGTGACGCCCACTAATTTTGACTTACCTTGTACACAACTACTAAGATTTCCTCCCGTAAGCGATTTCCGTGAACTCCCCCTACTCCTCTGAGCTAAGCTGTAGGCCTTTTTCCAACCAAAAAAGGCTTGTTTACTAAATGGCAATCTCTCAGTTCCATTCCACAAATTAAAGGGCCTTATAAAATTGAACTTATACGTTAGTGGTATGCAAATGAAGTTCATAGACGTAATCTTTCCTTGATATTTCCGGGTTGAACAGCTCCAGCCTTAATTTTTAAAAGTACCGTTTATTTGCAGTATTTATAGCAAGTACTTTTATATTTTCATCAATAGAATCCTTTATGGAATATTCCAATTGTGATTACTTATTTGTTTGATTCATTAATAGATGGAAATTTTATAAATTGCAGATTAAAATTACGCACTATACATTTTTCGGCAGATTCAATTTTTTGTTGATATACAGAAAACGTTCTCATTAAATAGTTATGGAAATGTAAAAATTACATACAGCCCCACACCGCAATAAAGTAAATATTTGCTTGTTAAAGATGCCCTAAAAGCTTTCAGATTTACGGTACTATAACTTAAAATAACATGTTTAAATGATCAAAAATACATTTTTACACTTAAAGTGAGTACATGATAAATGCATATAAATACTTTTTAATTGTAGTATTACACCTAATTTTTTTTACAATAAATGTTCGATAGCTAGTTGCCTTTGTCTTTACATCTTAAATGTCTACGATTTTCGTCATTTCTTGCACGTTATTCCAAAAACGTCTCCTATAGCTGTCATTAATTTAAAATTAACCAAAGCCATAAAAATTATAAAAAATAAAATATGTATTCTTTGAGGTTTTCGCGGTTTCTCGAACTGTCAATATTACAATTTACTTTCGGCTTAGACGGCGTCGTCATTTGGGAACTACACCCAGCATTATCGGGTAAGGACCGACCTGTAGCTGTGGAAAATACAATACAGTAAACACAGCAAAGCCAAACATTTACTTCGAAATGCTCCTTATATCCGGCATCTCTTGTACCCGAGCTCATTTTGCGCAGAAGTACTTGTTAATTACATGAAACTTAGCAAAATACATAGTATACCCCGGCATAGCCTACTTAGGATTTATATCTACACACTGCTAAGAAACATCCTGTATAATCGTTTCAACTATTGACGAAACAGCATCAAATAATCTTGCCTCAAAACAAACAGATTAGGTTTTCTTCTATTTCTTTATTCACTCTCCATAATCAGTGGCCTATTAATATCGGAAATATACCAGTTAAACATATATAAGAACTACTCTAAGCTGTGTTTAATCCTTTTTTTATAGAAATAATGACTGACGTGGCGGAGGCGGCACAAACAGAACCTCTCAATACCGAAACAGGAGAGAGGAATGCAGAGGACCCAGAAGATGTAGAAATTCCTAATTACCCAGGAATGATTCCTATAAAAGGAAAGAAAAAGAAAATAGTAATAGGTCACTAACAATAACGAAAATGTACAACTGGATATCTAAAAAATTTTTATTTCAGTACTATTTCTGGTATTTACAATCTTATTTCTAATCATAAATATAACGATGTTTATTGTGGGCGTTACATCAACAAAGAAATGTCCTATTCAACCGAACATCCCAGTTTATTTAATAGTTGCAGGTAAGATACAGTAATTATATTAACGTAAGTAATTACCGTTTGTGGTGGTAGCTCTGTTGATAGAAGATTCGCTTTCTGAGAAAAACATTGATTATGGCTTGGGTTTGAAACCTAATGCAGATTTAAAAAATCTTGCCTGCAACCCACCATGCACAACTTCCCAATCCGGCTTGCAACCATGGATCGTAATGCTAAAAACCTTCTCTGGAATCTCTGTAGTTCGGATTCGACGTTAAAGTGTGGGTCCCCGTGTTTCTACCTTAGCGCTGAGGCGAAACACGTAGCAGGGAAGATGCCGAAAAGGCTGTCAATGAAGTAATTACCACTAACCAACCACTACAAAGCGTTTCTAGCTAGCAAAATGATAGGATAGGGTTCACATACAGTGTGTAATAAAAGTATGAGTAAATTCGCTAGTGAAGCCTTCACAAAGGATGATAAAATAGGTCAAATAGGCAATTCGTCAGGAAATCAAAATTAAAATATAATAGATGTGTTACTGTAACAGTTTCTTGAATTTTTTATTAAGATATTATCATTATATTACCAGTATATAACAAGCGATTATACACATATGTTTTTTATTGTATAGCTCCACAATATGCGGGGTGTTGCTACAATAGTATTGGGATTCTGTATTGGTTTAAAGATTAAAAAAGCACGGAGGCTAAATTAAAATGAAAAATACTACGTCAGCGTCGTTAAATGAAAAGTATAGCAAACTCTGGAAATCTTTTTTATTTGTTTCGAGATAATCAAATCACTCAATTTTCTTTAGTAGTACAAATAAAAGCACTTAGCCTTGGTTTGAGGCGCACGTCAAAGCCGTCGGTCCCGGCTACCACTAGGTAGTGGTCGATAGATCAAGCTAGAGATGCTAGCACAACCTAAAAGCTTTTGACACCGATCTCCACCATGGCCATTCTTTAAATGTCATTGGTAATTTTTACAACCCACCATGTAACAGAATTTCTCAATCAAACGAACTTACCTGTGAAGTTCGATTGAAATTATATGAGGCATCCAGTCCAAAGATGTTAATTATTCACCACGTAGTTCGCCTGTTTTGTACTGTTATCCACATAGTTTAAAGCAAACAATCCCTCCGCCGGTCCCCCACCGGCCACTACGTCCCCGCCGGGAGTCCTCATTAAGTTTGAATAATATTCAATTCATAATTATGTAGGGCGAGGAGGGAGGGGTGTTAACATCTTTGGACTGGATGCCTCATATAATTTCAATCGAACTTCACAGGTAAGTTCGTTTGATTGAGAAATTATATTTCTGCATCCAGTCCAAAGATGTTAATTATTCACCACGTAGGATGTTTAAAGATTTAATGATTATGAATTGAATAAGACGCATACGCTTAAGTAATATCTTAATATTGAAGAACCCAAAACATTAACATAGGTAATTGAATTAACAAATAACACCTTAGACTAAGCTAAGGAACTAGACGGTATTCAAAGCAGGGATAAAATAATTGTCCCTGCAATGGGTAACTATAACCAGTTTTGTTTATTATGAGTACGAGAGTAATCGTATTATATGATAACATATTTAAAATAAGGAAAAGTAATAACATAAGATATTTAGGTAGGAGTTAACTACCATATTAAGACCCATATTAACATAACTAGCTTAGAAAAATACTTTGAGTGAACTGGTCACGATCGATCAATGGACGGTTATAGAACTTAGCAAACGTGGTGGAATTTTTGCTCCATCCTGCAGAATCCTTAATTAAATCGATTGAGACACCTGCTCTATGAGCAGTTGAAGTTGACGCATGTCGGCTTGAATGTGGTTTGAAAATTGAAGTGTCAACGCCAGCTGCTTCTAGAACACATTTCACCCAGCGACCTAGAGTTTGTTTACTAGCTACATGGAATGGTTTTTGGTAGCTTAAGAACAAAAAATCGTTAGAATTTCTAAGGCTGTCAGTCATTTCGATGTATTTCCTTAGACATGATACAACACACAGTTCGGCCATTTCGTGAATTTTGGGAATTATTAAACAGGGTTGTTTTGAATTTAGTCTGGATGTTTTAATTCTATCGTCGATTAAGATCTGAACCCCATCATTGTATGGCTTAATATTTGGCAGTTTAATCAAGGAGATAGTTTGTAGTCTTTGTCCAGTGGCTAATAGTAAAAGAGTTACCAGTTTTAACGATATTGCTTTTAGGGTGTCTGCTGGATGATTTTTAAAATAGTCCAATACCTGTTTAGGATCCCAAACACAGGAATATTTGGGTTTTTGGGGCCTTAAATTTCGGATACCCTTTAAAAATCTTTTTAGTAAAGGATTATCTCCTATATTATTGGGAAGAATAAGTGATAAAGCTGCCCGATGTGAGTTGAAAGTGCCATAGTTACATTCTGAAGAATCCAAGATTAATTGCAAAGAACTTAAAACGTCTGGAACCTTGGCTTTAAAAGGAATTATTGTATTCTGACTGCAAAATTTCCACCACCTCTTATATGTAACTCCGTATTGTTTGATTGTTGCATCAGATATTGAATGTAAAGTAGTCTCTATGGTACATTCAGGAAACTCCTGTAGTCTCAAGGCTTTGCGGATAGTCTCGACGCTACCAGGGTAAGGTTCGCAGACAGTGGGTGTGACGTTTGGCTAAAAGAACATAGCAATAAGTCAGGGCTTGGATTAAAGTAAGTAGGTTCAGTGACAGACAGTTTTATAAAAAGTGGAAACCATGCTTGGGATGGCCAGTAAGGTACAACGACAATACTTAGCATTATCATTAATTATTTTCTGCAGAACTCGTAGAATCATTGCAAATGGGGGAAACGCATAAAAGTTTAAGTTTTCCCAAGATAGAGTAAATGCATCACAGGCATATGCCTCTGGATCTTTAAACCAGGAAACAAATTGAGAACACTTGTAATTGGTTCGTGATGCAAATAAGTCTATTTGTGGCCTGCCAAAATTATATTTAATTTCCCTGAATGCGTAATCTGCGAGAGACCACTCTGTTTCCGGCTGTAAGGCGCGGGATTCTAAGTCGGCTCTCCAATTTTCTTTTGAGTTTATGTATGACGCGAAGACCCATATGTTACGGTACTCGCACCATTGCCACAATGTCCTTGCAAGGCCGTTTAATTTTTTGTGTTGAACACTGCCCATGCGATTAACCGAGGCGACTGCAGTGGTAATGTCGCATCTTATAAGGATATTACAATTCCTTAGGGTTTTCGCAAAACATTTCAATCCGATGAAAACTGCCTGCAGTTCAAGAAGGTTAATATGATTTCGTTTTTCTTCTAGAGTCCACCAACCGTGAGTATTCTCCCCATTACAGTGAATTCCCCAGCCTGAGAGAGATGAATCTGTAAAAATTTCTAGCTCAAACGAGTCTTGTTTTATATCATTGTATGTATTATTTAAATTTTCTAGCCACCAGAACAAATCATGATTTAATTCTGGGGGTAGACTGATTTTGGCATTAAAATTCATTTGATTTTTCCGAAGGGCTAAGATCTTGGCCCTTTCGAAGGTTTTTGTATATAAAAAACAGTATTTTACAGCAGGGCAAACCGAGATTAATAAGCCTATAAATTGCGCAAATTCTCGGATCGTAATTAGTTTTTTATTTTGAAGGAAGTGAACCCAGTGAACTACCTTCTCTCTTTTTTCTCTTGGGAGTTCGATTTTTAAACTGTCTGTATGAAGAACAAAGCCCAAGAATTTACAGGTTTTTGACGGGGTTAATGAACTTTTTTGTTGGTTAATAACAAAACCCAACGACTCTAGCAGATTAACTGTGGTAGACGTTTTCCATTTGCAGCTTTGAAAAGTTTCACCAAATATTAAAAAATCATCCAGGTAATTCACGCATATAATACCCTTTGATCGCAAGTGACGTAATACAGGTTTGAGAATTTTTGTAAAGGCATAAGGAGAGGAAGACAAGCCAGATGGTAGACAAGTAAACTCATAAAGTTGCTGATTAAAACTGAATCTTAAATATTTACGATGTTTAGTAGCAACTGGAACTAAAAAATAAGCATCCTTTAGATCAATAGAAGTCAAGAAGCAATCCTTATGTATTAATCTTAAAACTGTTCTCGTGTCTTCCATTTTAAAGTGACGGCTTTTCACGTATTTATTAAAAGGTTTCAAATTAAGTATGAAACGTTTCTTTCCATTAGGTTTGTCCGCTAGAAAGAAAGTAGATAAAAACTGATTGCGAAGTGGCGCGCACTTGGCGATCACACCTTTCTCAAATAGCTCTAAAATTTCCGTGTAAACCATTTTAAATTCGTCTTGAGAGAACGATATTTGTCTAGGTATTGTCGTTTGTATTGGTGTTTTAATAAGTGGAATACAATAGCCATTTATCCATTTGAGAATAATGGGATTTGAGGTTATGGTGGTCCAATTTTCATAAAACCTAGACAGTCTGCCTGCAATTTGAAAACAAACCTTTTTTACTTGCTCCTCCTGTATCTTTGGTTCTTGACTGATTCCTTCGAGGGTCGCCCTTTGAATGAACTCGCCTCCCTCCGGTGGCGGATCGGGCGGTACCTGTTTAAAGCGCTAGTCGGCCTTGCTTAATCTTGCCCCCCTCCTTTTTTCCGTGTGTAGGTAGCAGAAGCTTTAAAGCTAGGGATAGCTGGAGTTGATTTTAATTCTTTGCTAGCTGCTTGCATAGCTTTGGCGGTTTTAACCATTTCCCCCAGATCCGAGCCAAAGAGGAGGGTGGTTGGAGGACATTTTTCAACCAGTTCTTTGGTGTCCTTGTTCATATAAGGATATATGAAGCTACGACGGGACTTGGTTAAATCAAAAAACAAACTCGTGAGGAGATGACCAGAATCAGACAAAGTAGAAAGTAAGGTATTCTTACACGCTTCTGGAAGGATATCTGTGTCTTCCAGCAATGTACTAATACCTTTGCCTAACGCCGCAATGGCGGTCCCTAATTTAGTTTGGAATTTTACATAGGCATCGTCCTTTCTTTGCATATTTAGTGGTATGATAGCTTTCGACTCAGGATTTACCACTGGTGGAGTCAAAAGGGGGCAATTAGTAGGAATATTATATTTTTGCAAAATATTATTGTATTTTTCCTCAGCCAACCCATTTGTAAGCGTGTGATTCCAACGAGTCGCTAGAGCTGTATGTAAAACAGTGCTGTTGTTATTTTGTGTGCTCGGGTCTTCACCTAAAATGTTTAATATGTCTTCCGGAAGCTCTACATCATTGTGGATAATTAATTCATCCGTAGCTGCCATTTCCGGATCTACCATATCGCGCGGACTATGGGTAAAAACAGAAGCATTTGCCGAATCGCTCGGATTTCGGGCGAGCACGCTAGGGGAATTGCTCCGCGAAGGATGACGGAGCCGCTTTGATAGCACATCTGGTGTGTGAGATGGAGATCGCACAGAGCGTGTAGAAGACAGAGACCGTTGTCTGCTATTGGCCGAACGCCCCGTGCGGGAGCGTGTACGAGACCTTGAACGGTGTTGCTTGTAGAATTTTTCAAGCCTGTCTACACGTTTTAACAATTTTTTCCTATATTTTAATTCATTAGAGGAATCAGATTCCGAACTAGGAGACCGAAATCTCCTTTTCCTTGATTTTCCCATGCTAAAATAGGTAGAAAGGTTACGCTGTGTATAGTATTATACTCACGTTTTTGCGAATAAGCAGGAGAGTTTTGGTGCACGTGCGTATTCTAACAGCACAAAAAGGCGAATGAGGACTCCCGGCGGGGACGTAGTGGCCGGTGGGGGACCGGCGGAGGGATTGTTTGCTTTAAACTATGTGGATAACAGTACAAAACAGGCGAACTACGTGGTGAATAATTAACATCTTTGGACTGGATGCAGAAATATAATTAAACATTATCAAAAAATTTACCCCAGAAACTGAAATGAAACGGACAATCAGTTTAACGAGTCCCACTACTAGCGTTACAGGGCTAGCTAACCAAATCGGTACTAACCGAATACAAATATGGAGAACCATTCACTATTTTGGCTTACATCCGTATCATGTACAAGCAGTAGAAGCTCTTTTACCAAATGATTACATTGAACGTGAACAATTCTGCCAATAGTTATTGGAAAATCAGCGGTTGCACACAAAAATTCTTTTTACGGGTGAAGCCTCGTTCAACCGAGATGGAACAACAAACACAAGAAATTCACATGTTTGGGCGCTAGAAAATCCACATGCATTCACGGAGTCACATTTCCAGCACCTCCGCTTTCTGCTAGATGAACTACCAGTGTTGTTAGAAGATGTACCTCCAAAAATTAGAGCAGATATGTGGATACAGCAAAATAGAGTACCTCCACATTTTGACAGGGCGGTAACAGCATTTCTAAACGAAAACTTTGAAACCCGTTGGATAGAACGCCAGGGTGCTGTTATTTGGCCACCCAGGTCACCGGCTCTAACGCCGTTACATTACTATCTGTGGGGCCGTATGAAGTCCTTGGTTGTGCGGTAAAATCAAAATCTAGAGATGAGTTGCTGGATCGAATAATCGATGCTTCTAATACCATCAACAACGATCCCGACTCTATTATGAGGTCTTTCACCACGATTTCACAAAGGGCACGGATGTGCATAGCTAATCGAGGAGGTCATTTTGAAAACGTGAGATAGGAAAAGTACCAATAACTTTGTGGCGATTAATTTTAGGCTATATGTTTATTGGAAAGTTTCGACTTAAAAAGAGGCCAGGAACACGCATTGAAGCTATGCACAGCCTATTGCAGAACACCCTGTATGTAAAAGTGATAATAATAATAATTTATGAGTTGCATAACCTGGAATAATTTACACACTCACTCATTGATAAGATCGGTATATTTTGAATAGTTAGCATGTCGTTAGTGATACATCAAGCCGGGCAGATGAGCAGTTTCCAACTGATAGTATTCCAAATTTTAACGAATGTATTTCAATCATGGTTAGCTGTGAGAATAGAAGTGAAATGCAATAACTGGTTTGCCGTGTGATTAGCAATACCCAATCGTAGACAAAATATCATACACCTTCTCTGAATGCGTGTGTGTTAGATCAGCAGCGAAGTACTCTTCAGACAAAGCAAACCTAAAGTTTAATATAGATTTCGGACCATGGGTCTTCTTCTCCAGAGAAGATTTTGCGGGCAGAATACCCCGCTGGTTTGTTATTGCTGTATCGCAAAAACCTAACACGCTGACTTCAGTCCATGTCTGTCTCATCACATATTTACAAATAGTTGACTTGTGATATTGGCAGTTTAAAAAAATCCGTACAGAACAAGCTTACGTTAGTTGCAAAATAGCACTAAGTTTTTGAAAAAAATATACATTTCATCCACAGTAGTGGCATCTGGTTTACGAATAGAAGAAGGTGAATGCACCCGCAAACTACAATTTGTGCGAAGAGATTATGGAGATTACACTAATCGTGATGTGTGCTGGAAGCTTAGTTGACAGGCCGCTCGCTTTCTATGTAAAACGGCGATTATAACTTGGTTTCGATTCCCCAGCATTACCAGGCAGAATGTAAAAATATTATACTACAAAATACCGTAAAAGACCGTGAGGCCTTAATGCCACAACCCTTCTTTGGAATTTATGTCGTCCGGATTTCGCTCAGCTTAAAGCTGAGGAGAAGCATGTGACAAAGAAGTTTTCGCAGTGGGACGTAAAAAGCTATTGACACCAATGGCATGGTGAGCGAACCATATCTGGAGTTTGTTCCAAACTATCTTTTCCTAGCAATACTCCTTAATTAAAAGGTTCCAAATTTGTTGAATAACAACATCTAAAACCAACATAATGAAATTCATTCGCAGTGTGCACACAATACCATCGAAATAAGATACGAAAGAAAAAGAAGAAGAAGGAAACGAGGTCCTGCAATGGTTTTGTACAAGTACGTAAAAAGTGAAGCCTACCAAACGAAATTTCCTAATTTAAAAGATCTAAAACTGATGTTAAATTCTCGAGAATCTATTTTCGACTTACATTCAATAGTTTTAGAAAACATGGTTATAAGGATGATTAGTAACTGTCTTCAAAAAGAAATCTTCTGTTTACAAAGTTTCGTGGTATGTCGGAACAAAAGAAGTAGTTGTTGTGGACTAGATAAAATACAAGAAGTTTTATTTGTCATGCCAATAGCATAAACCCAAAACTGCTTTACGATGCCATTTTGTTGTGTTTGACAATCAAATTTAATGTGTTATTCCGGAACAATTTCGGTTTTAGAGATTATGCCATTTGACTGACAGAATTATCTATACTGAATTAAAAATCTGATGTATAGTGTGTGTAGAGAAACAGAACGGATTACATTTTAATACAAAAACGGTGGCAAAGCCGTACTTGGACAGTCGAGTGTAACCTGTTGAATTTTGTAAAAGTTCCTAAAAACCCTCCAGAGAATTTAATTCTGGGCAGGTTCCTTGTTCTCCAAGAAATTCCCCGGAGAACATTGTCACCTTTCATCTCTAGACTTGCGGCATCACGTGAAGCCTTGAATATGTTGTGGAAGAACTTTTTTCAGAGACTAGGCCATTTCTAGACTACCAATGACGACATTGTGTAGTTGCGATTAAATGTTTATCTTTCAAAATCATTATTTTTGTTTCATTTCGGTTTTAATTTGTCATTTATTGTGCTTTGTAGTATCCACCACAGTTAGTCTTGTTTTAATTATGTAGCATAGTAACACTGACAATGCAACAGTAACGCATCTCAATATCACCTGTGTGAATACGATCCAATTATAGAATTACATTTACATTCGTTTGGCAACGTAATTAAGCTAATTAAATCTTATAAACTGTTTTACTTTATTACTTAAGAGAAAATTATATAATTTTCACTGATTACAGTGTTACTTTGTCTGGTAGTATTTTTTTACATACTTACACGTACAGAATTTACAAAAACAGTTATATTTTTTTCATTCACTGTGTAGCATTTAGAAAATTATATTATTTTCAGTATGCAGTAGTGAGTTATGGTGGTAATTTAAAATTTTGTTAAAATATACAAAAAATGGAAATATTTTGACTTTCTTTGGCGATACGATTTTATCGCTCATTAAACTATTTATTTTAGCTGACGAATATTTCAGGTACCTTTGGAACAGCGACCAAAACACTCGTAGCAGTATACTTCTGCAAAGACAACATCCCCCTACCTTGAAAAAATATGCAAAAATCGAAATATTTTGACTTTCTTTGGCGGTCGATTATATCCCTTCTTAAACTGTTTTATTTTAACTGACGAATATTTTAAGTACCTTAGGAATAACGACCGAAGCACTCGTAGTAGTATACTTCTGCAAAGACAACATCCCCCTACCTTGTAATATGCAATACCGTAAAACGAGGTGAGTTTAGCCCGGCCAGGTGAGATTGTCTCAAATGGAAAAAAAAGATGAGTGGGGCAAAATCTTAAAAAGTAATACAGTTATCTGTGCAAAAAAAATTAATTAGCACTACTGATAGTTATAGAACTAAGTGTTATTTTTGGTTTTGTTTAATATGCGTCTATTAAAGTAAAAAAAAAATAAAACTGAACGTCTGCACGTTGATGACATTTCCTACGCGTGTAAAGTGTGTTGCCACATCCAAAACAAATGCAGCAATATGCTATTTTGATACTTTGAGAGCATTGAGGAACTTTTGTCATTAATTTGGAATAGTTCTACTAGATGTCGGAAGCATTCAGTTATGTAAAATGAGTGGGTCAATCTCGCCTCTATCAAAATTAGCCACAATGCCCCTGAGTTTGACCCACCTGTAATCGACTGCTTAACATAACCCTACATTTTCTAAAGTTATTAAATTGTTTCGGTTTTCTATTTTGTTTGCTGTTGCATCAAGATAAGACTAATAAGGAATTTCAGTAAGTAGGAGTTTTTATTATTCAGGAATTTATTAATGTTTCAGATGCCAAATTATTACAAATCCCCCTTGGGAAGTCGAACGTACAGGAATTATCCTGAAGAAAAATTAAGGAAAGCTTTGGCAAGTATTCAGAGTGGAGAATTAAGTCAGCGCAAAGCTGCGAAATATTACAACATTCCAGTAAGTACCTTAAAAAACAAGCTAAAACAAAGACATGAAAAGAAAACTGGTGGCCAACCAGTATTTTCACAACAGGAGGAAACTTTATTAGCTAACGATGTTATTACGTTGTCAAACTATGAATTTCCTGTTGATCGTTTTGAACTGCGTTGCATTGCAAAGTGTTACTTGGATAAACGTGGTGTACAAATCCGTTGTTTTAAAAATAATATGCCAGGTTTAATATGGGTAAAGGGATTTTTGAAACGTCATCGGGAATTAACAGTTCGATTTTCCTCTAATGGCAAACGACAAAGAGCCGAAGTAGATTCTGTAGTATTAAACAGACATTTTGACAACCTCGAAATAGAGCTAAACGGTATTCCTCCAAATAATATTTGGAATTATGATGAAACCGCGTTGGCCGATGATCCAGGACAAAAAAAATACTCACAAAACATGGTACCAAATATCCGGAAATGCTATTAAATAGCAGCAAACAGAACGTTTCTGTAATGTTTTGTGGAAACGCTGCTGGAGAAATAATGCCACCTTATGTTATTTACAAATCGGTCTGTATTTGGGACTAATGGATTCGAAATGGTCCAACAGGTACACGTTACAACCGATCTAAAAGTGGGTGGATGGACAGTTACTGCTTTGAGGAATGGTTCAATGCAATGGTTCTACCTACTTTGAAAAAATAAGATGGCGCCAAAGCTGTGATGGGAGACAATCTGAGTTCACATCTTTCACCTGCAATTGTACAGAAATGTCAAGAAAATAACATCAAGTTTATATGTTTGCCTCCCAATTCCACCCACTTAACCCAGCCACTTGATATCGCGTATTTTCGCCCAATGAAAATGGAGAAAAATTTTAGCTGTATACAAACTAAAAACTAAAAGATTGTCTTTGATAGAAAAATCCGAGTTTCCAAACCTAGTGGATGCTATGGCTATGAACGGCATTTCTACTTTGCAAAACGGGTTTTAAAAAGCTGGTATATCTCCCTTAAACCGCACCGAAGTTTTATTTCGTTTGCCTAGAGCTGATGACGCAGACAATTTTCATGTTAGCGAAGCCGTTTTAGAGTTTTTGCAAAAAAATAGATGTCCAGGGGACAATGAACAAAAGCCCCAAAGAAGGAAGAAATTGAATGTGCCGGCTGGAAAAAGTATCACTGCTAATGATTTAGCCACAGCTGGCCCTAGTGGTCTGAGTGGGAAACCAGAAAACAAAAAGAAGACAAAGAAACAACGAAAATCGAACAACAAGAAAAGAAAAGAATCATCGCTTCTTCTGATGAAACTTCAGACGATTCTGCTGCTATTTCAAGCGATTTTGAGTTTTCTTCTTGACACTTGACACGTTGAAGAAGTTATTGCACATGAGGGGGATTACGTAATTGTAGTCTACGAAAATGACTATTATCCAGGAGTAGTGGTGCAGTATTCTGATGGATATAAAACAGTCGAGGTCAAAGCAATGCAAAAAGTTACCAACCTTCTATGGAAATGGCCGAAAAAGGCAGATAAATTATTTTATTCGCTAGACCTAGAGGACCTTGTTGATGTCATAGAAACACCAAAGGAAACATCAGGTGGACTATTTGAAGTTACAGAGACTGTAAAATACTTACCGAAAATGTAAAATTACGTTTATAATTCATTTTGAATAAATTTTCCAACTTTTCTGACTTATTTTTATTTTTTCCTGATAAAGGGTGGTCTAAACTTGCCTCGAATAAATATTAGTTTGACGCACTCTTTTTTTATATGGCAATACAAGGCAAAAACAGAGCTGAATCAAAGTCACCTCCAATCATACTGTAAGATTGACCCACTACAAAAAAAAAAGAAATCCGGTTTATTGTTCACGATAATTAAAAAAATAGATGCACCATCTGGGAGATTTAAGTGTCTGTCAAATATATACCTGTCCAATAGTGACCTAAATCTAAATACAAAAGAGGTGCATTAAATTATATGTTAATAAGTGGACGCGACTGCCTCACTGGACTTTCCCA
>JABXWE010004180.1:0-13526 GCA_014611495.1 Limonius californicus
AAAAGTACTATATGTTATGTTCGTTTGGTTGTGCCACTTCATCTGAATTGGACTCGTATTTTGGTTGCCGCTTCATAGGAATTAAAGTTCTATTTTAACTGCCATTTTTATGTTGATGGCATTTTCCTTATTTTCAAAAATTTAATTTATGGGTGGCCACTTTCGAAATTTAATCTAACGTTTGACATGTTTATTAACGGCGGCCAAAAATATTTCCTAGAACTCCCTTCGTCAGTAACGCCAGATATATTGTTTCTCAGAAGTGTCGCACGTGTTATTGTTTTTGTTCTAGAACAAATTGGGCTTGGGTGGATGTTTGCAGCGACCGGAAATGTAGTAGGCGCTAGAATTTGAGAATAGAGGGACGTATTTTCTAATATCTGGTTTTCTCGCAGCTCCTCTGCTAAATGAGTTATCGTTTTTCGTATTTTTGCCTTAGGCAAAAGAATCTTGACTAAGTCGGATTAGATACATAAATATTAGTAGAGTGTCAGCTTTTGTGCATGGACAATCCAGTGTAATTGTTCTCTCGATTTATATCGGATACAAGCGAATTAAACCCGTGGAAGTGTGCTTCTTAGAGCTGTCTTTTTGTAATCGTGTGAATCCCGTTGGAAGCAACCTAATCTTCAGGGGCGTATCAACAAATATTTCGGTCCGCAGTTTCCCGAAGAACGTCGTCTATCCTTTTTTCCGTACCTGAAAACACCCCAGACTCTGCCTGCAGATCTTTCCTGCATCTTGAAAACACACCAAAATAGTGCCTGCCTCTCTCTATTCCATTCACCGAAGGCCAAGGTAAAATAACCAGTTCTTGTGTTGTGGAAAAAAACCTTTTACGGGTTTAACTTTCAAAATTTAAGTGATTGAACCTTTTTTTTATGCGACGAAAAGCGACCTTCGTCGTCGATTGTTATTTGCTTTTCCTGTTAATTGTAAAAAGTAATTATACATTGTATTATTCTTTTAAACTCAGATGCCACTGGCCACGTAGAATTGTTTGAAAAATTTAAATGCCGTAATTCAGGGGCGGCGAACCTCCTTTTGAACGTTCAATTAACCGTTTGTAGTATTGAACTATAATATCACCATTTGCTGTCATTTATTTCCCACAGTTTAATTATGTGTGTTTTGAAATTTATACCATTTTTTATTGTTGTATATTTTGTATTTGTGTGTACATGAAGGTGAGTCCGATTCCCGTAAGCTGCTGGCTTCCCGGCTTCCAGGAGAACCTGCAATCAGCCGTGATTTGGAAGGTGGCGCCCGTAATTTCGCCATATCCCGTACACAACTAGGAAGTTTTCTTCCCTTAAGTGATTTCCGTAAACCTCACCTGCTCCTCTGAGCTAAGCTGTAGGCCTTTTTCCACCTATCCTGTTGCGGGTCGACGAAGAAGCTCGTTTGGCCCGTAACATATATTGTAACTCGCCGCGGGACCCACCCCTTTCATTCTGCAGAAGGACCAGTTTACTGGTAACACTTGGATCGAATAATTAACCCATTGATTGGTCCTCTTTGGTGATTGTTAACTTCCACATCATTGTCCATTAGATAATTACTTTTGCTTTAATACCAGTTGAACATCTGAAAACCAGTCAGTACTGGAAGAATACCATCCACCCACGTCTCTGTGACAACCGTGCGAAACATGTAACACAGGATTGTGGACCCCTAGGGCTCCGATTTGCAATTCCTTTAAAACCCCACAGCTAGTCCCACTTGTAGAAGCTTTCAATATCACCTGGCCAAACTCCGAGAGCTCTCAATCATAACTAAAGACCAGATTTTAAGCACTTTTGCTTACATTAAATTTTAAAAGCAGCAACGAACGGTTTTGAAATTTGCACGAATGAGATAAAAACAAGCCATTTGAATTTTATTTGTTGCTGCATTTTTTGCTTATTTTTTGAAATTATTGCTTACATATTTCGGACACATTTTTTGGTTATTTAAGGTTTTTAAACAAACTGTTTTGAAACAGGTTTCAGTGAAATAACGTGTTGAAATTAAATACTTAATGCCGTAAAATTAAAATGCTACAACAGCGCTACCCACGACAAACGACACTTGCTAGCGTTGAGACTAGAAACAACACCTCACCCTCCCACCTCCCTCTCCTTCACTGTGAACCTGTGGTTTTATTGTCTCGTCTTTCTTGTTGGATGATGTGAGGTTGGTGTCTCCAGTGGTTTTCTTTTAACAAAAATATATAATGCCTAAACGACAACTATTTGAAGTGTGGATTGTAGATCATTCAGAATTAAAAATCGAAAAGAAGCAAATATTTTGCCAAGCCTGCATAAAGACGATGAGTACTAGTCGTTCATTTAGCGACACATTTATTAAAGTTTAATTTCTAGATTCAATCCGTTAAAAAGTACGATATCGTCCAGCATTTAAAAACAAAATTACGCATAGAACGATTAAAATAAAAAAAATTAAACACTCAAACAACAGACAATTAGGACATGAATAGCAGCAACTTCTGGATTTAATGAACAGAGGGAATTCAGTTTAGATATGTATGTGCAAAGCTATGTTAAAATCAAACATATGTATTGCTGTGATATTATAATGGAGGGATTTAAATGTTAATTGGGCAAAAGTGTCATCTAAAAGTTAAAGTTAAAAGATTTGTTGTGTAAATTAATAATATTTTTGAGAATGGGATTTGACAGCTTGACAGTTTTCCCATCTGTCATAATGTTTGTTATGTGATTTTGAAATTTGCCGCTATGCTCGAATTAATTTCTGGATTTGTTTGCCGCTTCGTAGAAATTAATACTGTTATTCTAATTGAATTCTTATTTTCGGTTACTATTTTCACAGATTTGTTTTGTCTCTCGCAGTTCGAGATTCGTTAATAGTTTCTTTGTGTTAAATCGCCGACTCTTGTTTTTCTCGCGCTGACCTCGGACTGTTCCTAGAATTCTCGTGTTCCTTATTCCAGAACTTTCTAGAACATTCCATGTGATTTCGTCATGTTGTGCAATCTTTAAGGGGAGATTGCAGGTTCCCGTTGCATTTTCGATTTAGTCGATCATGAACCTCTGAGTCTGATGGCTCCGGTTTTTCCCAAACTACATCTCCAGGGAAGGGCCGTAATGACGTTAAGTGCGGCAGTGCCGGCTTCAGTTTTTTTGAGTGAAAGAGAGACTTTCGAGAGCAACGGGTGAACCGGGAGACCGTTTTTCCCTTTTCCTCGCGGCGTTTGCTATCCTATGTTACCGTTCGTGTTTGCTACAGGGCAAACGTTTATCGACTAAACCGTCGGATTAAGATATAAGCGATAGTAAAAGTTACGCCTTGGGTTTTGAACAATTAAAGTTTATAATTGTTCCTGTCGAACTTAGTTCGGATTGTTGTGAGGTTAAAAGGGAACTAAATAAATACATCGTACAAGTGTTGTGCCTGGAATTTGGTTCGTCCTGCCATTGTCGAGAACTTCCCTTCTGTCTGCCCGTCGCCTGACATCGTTGAAAGCAATTTGGGCCTTTGCGGGGATTTAATACCTCGTCCCTACGCCACCCCGAAAACGTTGTCTTCATTCTCAACAAATTTATCTTCAACCCCTTATTTGGAAGCCACCCAGGGTTGTGCCTGTCTACAAAATTCAAGGTAAAAACTTCCAGTTTGGTGTTTCTTTTTTGTGAAGCAAAACTTTCCGTGTAACTTGCAAAATTCAAACGTGTGACCCTTTGTTTTGTTTTATTGATAAAAATATTAACAGTGACCTGAAGCCACTGTTTGTTTTGTATAAATTATATACAGACGTTCATTTTGTGCTATTATTTCTGTAAACTTGCGCAACTGGGCCACGCAGTTATTGAAACCATTTAAATGTAGCGTTGGCACCAGGGGCGTAGAGTTGTGTGCGAACGTTCGAAAGTATTACTGTTTGTGTTTTACGTTATAAAGTTTCCTATCGTGGATATATATTTTTGTATGTTCTGTGCCATTTTTGACAATTCATTATATGTGTGTTAAAATTCCGCATGTCTTTTATTACTGTGTTTTGAAGTATCTGTGTAAGGATTTTGCAAGCTTTAAGATCTAGGTGGAGGCACAATTAAAGGTAGGTTCCATTCACGTGAGCTGCTGGTTTCTCGACCTTCCGCGAGGACCTACAAAACCAGCTGGATTTTGGAAGGTGGCGCCCACTTATTTTGACTCGCCCTGTACACAACTTGAAGCATTTTCTCGATAAGAAATTTTTAGCGAACTCCCCCTACTCCTCTGAGCAAGCCGCTGGCCTTTACCATCTTTCTTTTTTGTTTGCGGGCCCAAGAAAAGCGCGTTTGGCCGTACCGAAAATTTCTTAGCACGCCAACGCGCGGTTTTCCCTGTCCCATAATTCTCGTAGCGAGAATCGGCCCGTAACATCTTTGTAATTTCATTGGTTGTCAAGTAAAATTAAGCTTTTAAATTCGATTAAATAATTGAATTTTTCATTCACTTTTGAATCGCCGTCAAGACAAGACGTGTTTTCCGTCTCTAAATTTTGAATTGGAGATTATTTTTGTTTTTTTTTTTGTTTGGAATATCATAAAATTTGTAATATTTTAAAAGAGAATTCAGCATCATCAAACGAAGTGTGGTTTTAATCGTCGCAAATAAAAAGGGGGAAGAACGACACGACGGGAAGAGCCGGTAGTACACGGAGAGCTGCACCAACCAGCTGGAGGTAAATGCAGTCTCTGTAGCGGATGGGTAGCTGTCCAGGGGCATTTTAGCGTGCCTAACTACAGTGTAAAGGTTGGCGCTGATTAAAGATAAACTAGTTACAGTGACATTACAATTCTTAGTTTCTGCACGATGACGACAATAGCTTATGGCCCTCTTATCTTTTTATCTATATTTTTCGTCTGAAGAATTTTACCTGTCTATTCTTATTTCTGGGATAACGAGTAAATATATTTATGACTAAGCTGCGAAACTGGAATCTTTACTAAAGTCTATTTCGTATGCCAAATTTTGTCTGTATACAAGGTGAACTATTTTTCAAATCGATCTAGCGTACCTATTAACTATAACAGGAAAAAAGTGTTAAATAATTTTGCATTCCGTAATAATGCGTAAATAAATTTATAGTTCAGCATATACCGATAGACCCATAATAAAATAGCAAGTGAAAAAACACTTTTCTTGTAATATCCGATGCTAAAAATACAGTGTCCACTTTTATTCGTTAATATAGGATATTTAGGTTAAAATAATGGTTTTAAATTTGTGTTATTCAATGAAATAATGTAATGTAATATGTATAATTTAAAAGGCTCAATTATACGTATCCCAAGTACCTTACAGCAAATTCAAAGACACATTTATTATTTTCAGGCGCTTTTAAAAAAAGCCATGGTCCTGGGAATGGCTGAATTGCTTAAAACAAACAAGGACGCCAAAAGGGGTCTCAAAATGTTGATGTCCGTGGCATTGCTGCCTCCAGAATCCATTACAGCCGGTGTAGACTACGTCAACAACTTTATGGGGTAAAAAAATATAAAGCACAACTTCCAACAGTTTCTAAGGTAAGTTTATATTACTACCTACTTAGTATACAGGATGTTTAATTCGAACGGCGCAACAATGCGAACTTTTACTTTTAAAAACTTTTATTATTATTTCAAAAAAGTTCTCGAACGGAAAGGGCGTGTCGCGAAGCCACCAATAAACCGATTGGGGAAACAATTACTTTCATTTAAAATAATGCTTTTCAAATCTTGTACTTTTAAACATAGCAAGTACAGTGCGTCCTAGTTTAGATATGATTATATGGGTAGGTACTTTGTTAATATTAATTTTTAATTTATTAAAGTTAGAAAATACCGTTTGCACATTAAGAAAGTTAGATACCAATATAACCATATCTAAAATGGGGCACAGTATACAAACCGTCTAAAAACACTGTTTCATATTGGAGTATTTCTTCTAGATACCACCGTAGTCAGTGGTTGTTAAAAGTTGGAGCCAATTCTCTGTCTGCATACAAAAGGGCCAGAAGGACCAATAACGATAATGAATCCTTTCACGCAACGTTGCTACGACTATTACGTTTGCGCGGACCAAACGTGTGGGAATTCACAGGTAATTTTACTTATTTGTTTCACTACTAATGTTAGGTCTGACGTTTTATGATTGATTCAAAGGTAGTTCGCTTTTTTAAAATACATAGTGTCTCTAAAACGCCTGTACAAAAAGCTTTACAAATTACATTCAAAAATTTAAATACAAACTTATTTGCTGTAGCAGAAGACAATAAAACTGGTTAAAAAAGCTTGCTTTGCAATCGGATGACCTGCTTTTCATCATAAGCGCTATACAGATGATCTAAAAAAATTGTCAAAAACCATCTGTTGCGAGTAGGTACATATTTATATCTCAAATTTGATCGCAATCGTTAAAAGCATTATTTTGTTATTTATGGAATATTACTTTTTTTATACTTTGGTAGCTTTTTATACATTCCAGGCTTACTTATTGTTTGTTATTTTATGTTTCAGACAGTATTAGAAACATAGCCAGTTTGACTACTAGAGAGTTGCGGGCTTTTGTTGACGAGGGCTTGCAGATTCGAGCCCTTGGCAAAAGGAAATACCGATCGCAGGATCGAGAAGGCATCTGCGGATTTTGAAAATGACAAAGATGTTGGAAAATTTTTAAACGCTGTTACTTATTCAGTTGAGCGGCTTTTTCAAGCCAGCTTTGTAGCAGAAGAGGAGGGCCAGGACCAAGATAATGTCGAGGAATTTCAGCTGGCACCTCTCGCAGGCGACCTTCCTCCCGATTTCGATGCCGGTATGTATAACAGAGTTCATTTGTACTAAGAGAAAAGAATTAAGAGTGTGACTGAAATACACTTAAATCACCAGAAATGTAAAAACTCTTTTAAACATGCCTGCGCGCTTGCCTGTGGGTGCGAGTGTATAAGCAAGCATGTTCGTGATATATTTTATTCATTATCAGGCAACGCAGAAACGAACGAGGCAGAAGAAGAGGTAGCCGAGGAGAGTGCGGCGGATCAACAGTCCCAAGCTACAGCAGACAATATGTCGTCGTCCATTTGCATGATTTGCCAAATGGTGCCGCCGACGAGGATTTTACTTCCGTGTGGGCATTTTGGCCTCTGTGAAGTGTGCTGCGCCACGAGGCAAACACTAAACAACATCCCTCCTACTCCAGAGGTTGTTGCATATGACACAGCAGTAGATCATTCGATTTGCCCTCTAGATAGGATACCCGTGGAGCAGTACATGAGAGTTGTGATCACTTAACGTGGCTTGTTTACCAAAATATAATGTACCTGCATCACTACATTTAATAAATAATTTATTTTAAAGATTTTTTACATTATTTCATTGAATAACACAATTTAAAACCATTATTTTAACCTAAATAGCCTCTATTAACGAATAAAACTCGACACTGTATTTTTAGCATCGGATATTACAAGCAAAGTGTTTCTTCATTGCAGTTCATTTTTCAAGTAATATTTTTGTATACTGTTTTAGAAAAGCCTTAATTAACCTATGTAATTTGGGTTGCATACCCCTGTAGATATAGCAGTTCTGGTTTACTTGCAGCACTTGTGTGAAGTGAATTAATTTTGAAATAATTGAAAAATTACATTTACAATAGATGGTTTTTGTCAATTATTGCAAAGTTATTTCCCTTTTTTAAAAATTCCGTCAGTCAGCCCACAGCTTCTTGATAATACGCCTTGATTGAGGTATCACTTGTCTCTTTAACTATAAAATTGTGGACACAAAAACGATTTTCGTTGAGTTACCCTATAAGCGGCCAAAGCGTCGGAACGGCCTAAGTAATTTAAATTTTACTTTATCATGTGCGAAATAACGGTAACAAATAAAAAATTGTAAAGTATGCAAATTAGTAGAAAATAATACAATAATTGTATTTTATTTAATTTATTTCCGCTTTTTGTTGGTTACTTCTCATTCTTACATTTTTTCTATTCGACATGTTCGACATGATAGACTGTTTGTTCGTAGTGGCCTGTCGGTGTTTTGGACAAGTTCGTCGTTTTGGTCTCCGAATGCTGTCGGCGTTTTGACCGTAGTCGGTAGTTTGGTCCCTGATTGCTGTCGGCGTTTTGGACATGGTCGGCGGTTTGGTCCCTGAATGCTGTCGGCGTTTTGGACATGGTCGGCGTTTTGGTCTCCGAATGCTGTCGGCGTTTTGGACATGGTTGGCGGTTTGGTCTAGGACAATTCGCCGAATGACCAAAACGCCGACCTGTTCGGTTTCGACGCCACGTTACCGAATGACGAGGCGTCGCTTTACACTAGTCGGCATTTGGACACGTTCGGCGTTTTGGACACTAGTACTTGTCGGCGGTTTGGTCACAGTCGGCGTTTTGGACGGATTCGGCGTTTTGGGAATTCGGCGGATTGTCCGGGTCCCGATATTTACAAAGCGATGCAAGCTCTCTTAACATACACATACGAGGTGTCTTAAATTGAAACCCATCTTTGCTTTATAAAACATTTATTCAACAATTTAATTACAAGTAATTACCGTTACCGCTAAGGCACCTATCCCATTATTTTACTAACCGACGTATACCCTGCTCATACAATCCTTGTGGCTATTGAAGAAGTCTTCCACAGCTATCTGTACTTCTGCGTCAGACTCAAATTGCCAACCTTCTAACGCCTCTTTCAGCGGTCCAAAAGTATGGAAATCGCAAGGCGATAGATCCGGGCTATAGGGTGGATGCTTTAAAACCCTCCACTTCTTTCGTTGAAGATTTTCTTTTACCGCATTAGCAACATGAGGCCTAACATTGTCGTGCAGCAAACCACCCCCACGCGGAAGTTTTCCTGGACGTTTGCGTCTTATTGCTTGATGAAGCTTGTTCAAAGTCGTCATTGTACAGATTTGCATTGACATTTACTCCACGTTCCTTAAACTCTATCAACAAGAGTCCTTCAGGGTCGAAAGGAAATGCTAATATCACCTTGTCTGCAGAAGGTTGTGCTTTAAACTTCTTCGGTGGTGGTGAACTTGAATGTTTCCGCTGCATCGACGATAATCTACTGCATGGCACATAGTAATGGCACCAAGTTTCGTCTCCGGCAACTATTGCCAGAAGAAAGTCATCACCATTTGGCCTATAGTCTGTGAGGTGTTGCAGAGATAAGCCCATTCGTATTAGACAAGAGACGAGGAATCCATTGCGAAAAAACTTTGCTGTAACCCAGATTACGAACAATACTACGGATAGATCCTAAAGTCGCATCAATAATTTCTGAAATTTCTCTAATTGAAATTCGACGATTTTCTCTAATAAGGCCTTCCACGCATGTCATATTGTTTTCTGTTAATGCAGTACACCGTGCGCCTGGTCGCGGCTCATCCATAGTCCCCTTTTTTCTATTCTTAAATTCTCGGCACCATTGCTTCACATTTGGTTACGCAATACATACATTTCCATACACTTCTTGCATTTGCGTATGAATCTGCAATGGCTGCACACCCTCAGCGCATAAAAGTTGTAGGACCGCACGCTGATCAAACTTGGACGGATTTTCAACAACAAACACCATTTCAAAATGGAAGTGTTAAAAGTCACAATCAAATTCAAACGACAGAGACTTACTAATGTGTTGCTTACAAACACTACTAACATTAACAAACGTCATTTGAATTATTGCATTTCTTTTCAAGGCTAAGTTGATCAAAGACGGGTTTCAGTTGAACAAGCCTCGTATATAGAGAAGAGATTGTGCAATTTTTTTACACGTTGCTTACTACCAGAACTAGTAGATTCAAGGAGGTGCCATCAACAGGAAATTAGAGATCTTTATTTGACCTGATCGGTACAGTTAATACGGTGTGTTCAAAGAAAACTGAAACAAACGTTAACGTTTTTTCAATAAATTAGTAGAAAAAGTTAATCAGTAAGGTATTAAATTTCAATCAAGTCAAATTGTTATTGACTTTTTATTGGCGATTCGCAACGCTTGTCAATTGGTATGGTCAAATGCCACAACTGCCAATTTGAAAATATATCAATGCACATCTCTATCAACATTGTCTTTGATATGCCACATTCGTATGTCTCATTTAATAATATGTCCTTATAGATCAGCATTTCAAAAACTCTTTTTTGGGAGCAACAGTTTTGAAATCGCGTTTCAAACATATCATTTATAAGTGTCTTCAATAGGATATACGTTTGACTAACAACGTCAACAAAATACTCTTTGGGCTATTTTAAACCGCCTCTGTCAATGCTCTTAATGTAATTATAACATTCACTATCAGCAGATATTGAATTTACTTCCATAGGCTTGTCTTGACACATAAATGTTTTGCAAAGACCACAGTTACTAAATTGCCTAAGCATTTTATTTATTATATATCCTGTAATATAAATTAAGACACCAATGTCACTTTCAGAAATACTTTCATCGTTCGCAATTATCAGCGCTTCTTCAAAAGTTTCATCTATATTAATAAGTTCCTCTCTCTTTCTTCTGTGGAATATGTTTCGCAAGTATTCAAAAAATCAGATAACGGAAATACACCTGTTTTGGAAGTTTTTCACTTCAGCAAGCTAACCATTTTCAGTTTCTGTTCTGATTCTAATATTTACATAACAGACACATGGCAATTACCTCCACTCATTTGACGATATTGTCCAAATCGTCTGTTTGAAATTTACCGAATAAAACATATTCAAATCCAAGTATATTTATTAAATATTTGGAAAGAGCAACTAAAGTTTTGGTCAAATGAGATACTGCAACATGCGTTTCTGCAGTTAATTTGCCGTTTCTTTTTCCGTTTTTCAAATTTGGTTGACCCTGTATTTCTAATTCATTCCATTTATCTAGCCAATTAACAAAATTTTTCAGAAAGAGAATGTTGTCATCATTTATGCCGAGGATTGGACCACTAAAAGAATCTCGCAGTTCGACACCTTTGTACCTAGACTTACAGTTAACAACTCTCCACCATCCCAAAATTAAAGCTTAAAATGTTGTAGTACCTTCTACGGAAGACAGTGATTCTTTGTATGCTTGATTAAGTGCAGTGACATTTTTTTCATCAAACAGACAAACACAAAGTATAAGAATGCACATAAATTTTTCGAGGCGCTCAGACTTGCACATAATTCGCCACACGTTTCATCAAAATTAATTGCGTTAGGGTTAGTGTATATAGATTCCGGTATAAAGTACCTATTACAGTAAACTCCACCTCGTTATTTTGTTCAGTTCAAGCACAGATAAACGCAAATACAGAAATAGCGTTACGCTTGTATGTGAGAGTGCATTCCGGGCTACTTAGATATTGTATCTTCAATCGTGACGTCACCACTTACTGGCCTCCCATTGTAGGAGGCCTTGGATATACCTGTTAGGAAATCCTTCGGTTTATCGGTGTTAAGCAAGTTGCCTACCTACATGTATTTTCCTTAAGGTGGTTACGATTACGACGGAATGGCCATTATTAAATATCACTTTGACCAATATTACGCATAAATGCATTAAGCTGAAACAATTCTGAATATATTTTCTGAACAACTAGAGGAAGGGAACTATTTAGAGTCATCACTGAAAACAGATATTCCTTTATCTCGACTGGAACACTCACTTATTGGCCTACTGATCAGAATAAAATCCCAGACCTGCTAGATTTCTTTGTTACAAGTGGAGTTTCAAACGATTACTTACATGCAGATGCTAGCTATGAATTATCATCAGATCACTCGCCAATAATTCTTACAATTAGCGCCACCACTATTATTAGAAATAATCCCCCAACACTATCCAATAAGTATACAAACTGGGACTCTTTCCGGGAATATATAGATCAACATCTGGAACTAAAACTAAGATTGAAGGAACCGGAAGAACTGGAAGATGCGACAAATTACTTCATAAAAACCATCCAAAGCGCAGCTTGGTACACTACACCTGTAAGACAATCAAGTCGACGAAGCTCCACAAATATTCCTCTGCAGATAAAACAATTACTTGCAGATAAACGCAAAGCAAGAGCTATAGGGCAGCGAACCCGTAGCGTAGCAGACAGAAGAAGGTATAACAATCTGACCAACAAACTGAAACAAGAGCTGCAAAAAGTAAGAAATGAACAATTCAAGCGTCATGTCGAAAGTCTTTCGAGATTAGATAATTCGTTATGGAAAGCCACTAAAGGACTAAAAAGACCTCGAGAGCCAGTTCCACCAATACGTAATCAAACAGGAAGATGGGCCAGATCTGAGTTAGAAAAAGCCGAGGTTTTTGCTGAATATCTGGCAGACGTTTTCAAACCTCATAACGATGAAGTAAACGAGGAAGATGAAGACTACCTTAATGTACCGCTTCAGTTATCACCTCCTATTCGCGCTATATCACCTGGAGAAATAAGAAATGAGATCAATTACTTAATGTAGTATCGTGGAAACGCACACCTGTGGCAACCCAGTCAGGGGGTTGAGGGTCGGTTGCAGGTGGTCGTCTAGACACTTATACTTTGACCAGCGTAGAAGTAAGATCTGACGTATTTAACTAGAATAAAGCTTTAAACATATGTGTTATTTTTCATTGTGTTTAACCGGTTATCTCAAGATTCAACAGTGGCGACGAGGATAAAAACTGAGTGAAAACTAAAATCTAACTTAAGAAGGCAGAATTTACTGCGGTTTAAAGGCGCTTTTAGTAGCGTTTCAAAAAATGGCAGCATTAATTGGTGCAATTGAGCGTTTTGATCATAACGGACGAGATTGGGTGGTGTATCAAGAGCGACTCGACCAATTTTTGGAAGCTAATAGCATACAAGACAGTGAAACATCAAAAAAGAGGTGCGCAGTGTTAATTATTCAATTGACATCAGATACGTATAATTTATTAAGAGACTTGTGTTATCCCGACAAACCGAGTGACAAATCATACTCGGATCTGTGTGCAATCATGCGAAAACATTTCAGTCAGAAAATTTCAGTGTTCCGGGAACGCCTGGAGTTTTACGGTGCAATGCAAAAGGCCGATGAAAGCATTACAGAGTGGCATGCTCGAATTAAAAACTTATCGGTGAACTGCCAGTTTGCGAATTTGGATAAGGTTTTAAGAGATAAATTTGTGACGGGATTAGGACGAGGTGCAGTCTTAGATAAATTATGCGAAGAGAAGTATAAAGAAAGTATGACCTTGGACTACATGGTGGAGTTGGCTCTAAACAAAGAAGCGAGTATGGCAGCAAGCGCGGGAACATCGGCAACCCCAATAAACCAGGGAAAAGAAAAATTTTCCGTGGGCGTCAACTGGGCTCAAAAAGGTCGCAGACCAACACCAAATCGTGCCAACAAAGGGACTGGGAAGAAGCAGGTACCGGCAACATCCTGTCCAGCGTGCGGAAGGGTCCACCAGGAACACCAGCAGTGCAGGTATAGGGGTGCAACATGTTTTGCATGTAAGGCAATAGGCCATATAGCCAGCACATGCAACAAAAAAGTAGCGAAAAATACTAGAAGTAATTATGTAGAGGTAGCG